>JALMQS010000064.1:9808631-9964244 GCA_024734495.1 Forficula auricularia
TAGTTATTTAGATTTTTGAAAAATGAAAAACATCTTAGGATGGATTAACTCGAAGATTTTGGCCGTAATGAATGCCTAACCATTCGGCCATTAGGCTTAGTCCTAATTTAAAAACAAAGCCGTTCCGGCTTGAACATCACCAAAAAGTTAATACAAACATTAATAATGAGACATATTTATAAAAATAAATTATAAAGGTTCTCTTCTGCTTGATGCAAAGAAACATATACATATATATATACCTAATTTAATATGAAAGAAACAACCCCTCTGACATATAATTAAAAATATTCCACTCCATCGGAATTAATAGATGACACCATCTTTGATCTATGAATTTCTAGTATATATACCTACATTAGGGTGACCCTTATTTTGGGTATTTTCAAATTTTTACGCTGGCAGAGGCCTTTATGGTTCGAAATAAATAAATAAATATATCTTCCAAGTTTCAAGCCCTAATCCAATTTTAACCTGTGCCTCAGATGATGCAAGTTTCCCATCTAAATAACATGGGGTTTTTGGCATTGAACGATCAATTTTTAATTCCGGCCAAAGTAATATTTAAAAAAATTTTAATCTCTGTAAACTTTACCCTTATAATAGTAGCTATCGTTCAGAGTTTTTTCATATTTTTAGTTATTATAATTTTGGAGTTACAGCTAGATAAAATACTGTCATATCTTAGTGTTATTAAGTTATAGACTCCAAAATAATAATAGCTACAAATCTGTAAAAATTCTGAAGGGTAGCTACTATTATAAGGATAAAATCTACAGAGTTTCAAATTTTTTAAACCATTGGTTTGGCTCCGAATAAAAAAATTGATCGTTCAATGCCAAAAACCCCATGTTATTTAGATGGGAATCTTACATCGCTCTGAGGCACAGGTTAAAATTGAGATTGGGGCTTGAAACTTGGGGGATATTTTTTTTTATTTATTTCGAACCATGTGAGCCTCTGCCAGCCTAACAGACAAAATGTATTGATAGTTTATCCACCAAATAGTCATGCCACACATTCGTCTAAATTTTCTTGTTATCTTCGATACCATTTCTAGCCTTCTTTTCCTGTTATATATAAACTTTCAAATTAATACAAATTATGGACCGAAATGATAATAATAGTCTTTTTAATAAAAACATTTCATTTTTTTATTTCTTATGGGTTCAATTACAAGATAGATTTAGGTAAATTCGCTTTTTCGAAATGGTAAGCTGGTCACTTAATAAACGAATGGCATTAATAGATCAATTATTTTTATTTATATAATAAGCTGATCAGTCAACGATCTATATCCAATTAGATATTTCAACCCATGAGAAATAACATAGAATATTTCTAATTAAAATGATTGATAATGAAGGTTGAAATTATAATCTTTAACAAATAAATTATATATATACTCGTTAAGTATAGTATCTAGAGCCACCATGCGATGCTCGGTAACTTTTTGCTTCAGTTAAAAGCTATATATTAATATTATTTTTAATTTAAAAACCCCGTCTTACTCCAGGCCCCCACCACTGCACCCCACCCCCGAAATACAAACATATATATATAAACAATTTTGTCGAAGAGGAGACCGTGACAGATCTAATTGTCAACCCAAAAACCCCCTAACCCGTGAATTTCATCAAAATCGATAGAGTCGTTTTCAAAATAGAACCAAGATACAAATATATATATAAATAAATATACAATTTTTGCTCGTTTAATAAGAGTAGATAGATAGATATGATTATGTTTATTTACATCAAGTAGAGGACAACCTCTGATTTCTCATTATTAATCAACAACTCTGCTACTTTGGGAAATAAAGTAACAAACAAAATCTTTTTAGTTAAATCAGTGAATATGTTTATTTTTCGTTGAATCGGTTACTCTGCTTTATTTCTGAATTCAGCCAAGGTTTGAAATCACGTATTTATTTGCATTTTTAATTTCTATCTTTTCCCATGTTTTGGGGTTCCAGGTATACAATTTTTTGAAATGATACAAATTATTATAATTACAAATTGGTGGAAAAAGTGAAAACATTTTAAACACTCGGCACCTCTCTGCTAATTTTGGTAATACTATAAATGATAATATTTTTTCGTCTATGAATACTTTAAGCTAGAAAGCTGAAACTCTGCACAAAGGTGCAGATTTATTAATTCAAAATTTTGTATCAAATTTCACTTCAAATCTTCAATTTTTCACATTAATTTATCTACAAATTTTAAAGTTAAAAAGCCCAAAATCGTTCGAATTAGCTCTTTGTTTTGGAAATAAAAACATTTTGGAGCTAGAACGAAATTTCTACAAGCTAATAAAAACATTTTGGTGCTAGAACGAAATTTCTACAAGCTAGACCCCCTTCTCCCGGGCAGACCTTGTGTTAAAAAAAACTTGCTCTTATTCCTCCAATTTTTATTTCAAGAACAATTAAAATATCTCGAAAAACTCTTGATGTATTTGTATAATCAAATTAAAAGTCAAGTATTTATATTTGAAATGATTATCATTTTTTTTAGTGCACAGGACCATCTATGGAGCCTACAATTTTCTCTGATAATATAATATTAACTGAACATATCACTGCTAGACTTAATCAAATTAAAAAAGGAGACATTATCATAGCCAAAAATCCATCCAATCATCTTCAAAATATATGTAAAAGAGTTACTGGAGTCCCTGAAGTGATAAAGCATACTCAGGATTCTCTTCCTACTATTGTAAGTTTTTTATTTAATACAACGAATATACCTCCCAGTGGGTAATGGGTATATACAGGGACTGCAATGCCATAATACCTTTGATGCGGGTTTTTCATGTATGCTTTTAGATATTGGATTAAATCAAAACAAGTCGCTCAAATTAAGTCTATTTGTTTGAATTTATCTCGAATGTTAAAAAAACAAAGAATAAATTAGATATTTTTCCTCGAAGATATAAAACTCAAATTGAATTGTAGGTAATGCAGGGGTAAATAAAAAGATGATTAATAATAAAAAATATTGGAAAGTTTTCTTTTTACAACTTTTGAACCGACGCTTTCGGAGCCCTGAAAAAGAAGACAAGAAGGAAAATTATTACATGCTTCCTTCATTGATCATTTGAACCTTAAAGAAGGAGGGAAGATCCTCCGAAACGTTGGTTCAAAGCTTTAAAAAAGAAAACTTTCCAATAAATATTCTTTTATTATATATATCCCTGGTCTGCCTTCCATTCAATCCTCATTTTTATAAAGAATAAGGTCGTTTATCATAGTTATCCTTCTAACTAAAAGGGATATTTTTTTAAATACGAATAATCTGTAAATTAAATATCACAATTCAGATTATAAAAATAGTTAATATAGCGCTTTTAAGCTTTTTCGCTATTTTTACTCTTCTACTTTCTCTCGACGAGTTACAAGCTAATAAAAATTAACGGCTGCGTAAAATAATTCGCTTTCTTCAGGCTGATGGGCTTATTGTAGCCAGATAGTATGTTGTCAACTCTTGTCGACCACTTATTAGACAAGTTTATACGCTTGTAATTCGACAATATGACTGGATTGAATAGTAAAACTTGTGAACTAGTGAACTGAACAAATGGTGAACAGACTTGTATTAACTCCATTTAAAGTATCGTAAGCGGGATTTATTTATCGACTTTTTTAAAAAAATCCATGTACATATATCACTTTCTAATTATTATTTGAAATCTACAGTCACTTAAAACTCGTTGCTTTCTTCTAAATTTTACTTTCAGAATAAAGCTACAAGCTTTAAAGTTCATTAGACATTCAGATGTTAGTTCAAACTATCATTTTTTTAAATTTTTTTTACTTTTTAAGATAATATGATCATGGCAAAAATTATTACTTAGAATTTCGAAAAAATAAATAAGATATCCATGAAAAATATATTTAAATTTTTACAAAGTTGACCGTTCCAATTTTTCACATTTTTTTCTACAACTTACGATCGTAATTTCAAGTAGCAGTTTTACTTGGACGATGCTGCATCTCTTTTTCTTTCAAACGGTATTAATATCTCATGTATGATAAAAAATGGAGTTAGCAGGTTTACACCGTAAGCCGACGATATTACAATATAAATTTTTTTTGGAGACGTACTGATATCTAATATTCCTTTTGAACCCTGAGGAGGAGGTAAGATGCTCCGAAACGTCTGTTTCGAAATAATATTATAAGGGAAAAATATTTCCAATAAATATTATTTATTGAAAGTAGTTTCTTGTTTATTTCTGGACTGCCTTCATCCAATCCTGAGATATATTACGTTTTCTTCGAAGAGTAGATAATGCAACTCAGAACCAGCGTTTTTGTTCAATCTTGTTAAAATTTAAATCAATTTTTCCCGCCTCAAATATATTTATTTATATATTTTTTTACAAATTCTAAGTAACAATTTTAACTATAATCATATTAGAGGTTAACAAATAAGTTTCATTTATTATTCACAAAACCATTGAGTCGGCTTTATTCTCTAATGTTAATTTAATTTATGATTCCCTTTAGACAAGACCTCGACGTGATTACGCCTCAGGGCTGATGGAAAAATAATTTTGTAGATTCGACTGATAAGATTAATTGAGAGGTGTTTTGATATATCTACTCTTATTAAACGAGCAAAAATTGTATATTTATTTTTATATATATATATATATTTATTTATATATATATTTGTATCTTGGTTCTATTTTGAAAACGACTCTACCGATTTTGATGAAATTCACGGGTTAGGGGTTTTTGGGGTGACAATTCGATCTGTCACGGTCTCATCTTCGACAAAATTGTTTTTGATGCGGTTTTTTCTTAATCAAAATAATTATTCTCAGGTAGAAAAATACCATTCTTAGGGATTTAAAAAGGGTTTATCTTTTCTTTTGTATCCAGACAGACAATGGGTCGGGTTAATCCTTTATTCTCAAAGGCCTTGAAGAAGTATTGTGATTGTGGGTTTTAACATATTTTGTTATCCCTAAACTTTAGAAATATTAATAAACGTTTTATAATTGTTTTTATAAAAGAACTTTATTTATTTAATAGAATAAAAAATAATCAAGAATTTATTTAAAAATATATTTCGCATAAGCAGGTCTCAATTTTCTGAAAAAACAACCCATTTTGATGGAATGAATCATATGGTTGAATCAAAACAGGTGCAGGAGGTGGGGTGCAGTGGTGGGGGACCCGGGGGTAGGGCGAGGTTCGAGGGTGGGGTCGAGCGAGGTGGAGGGGGGGTACAGTGGGCGAATATTATATATTTTTGTATTTTTTTTAATTTGAAAACTGCTCTCAAATAAAAATCGACCTTTTTATCAGAATTTTAAAATTAAAAATAATATTAAAATAAAGCTTTTAACTGAAGGAAGAAGTTACCGAGCATCGCTCGGTGCTTCCAGGTACCATATTAAAGAGTCAAAAATTTACTCTAACCCTAGCAACTATAAATAATATTGCATTGCACTTCCTTGTACCGGGTGATTCAATAGGGTGACGAGTACCGTATCTCAGGAACTAATAATCGTAGAAGTTTAGGAAAAAAATCCTTCACAGAAAATCGGCCGAAAAATCATGGAAATATTTTTTTAAGTTCATCACGTCCACCGCTAGGTGGCCTAAATAGATTCAATCGTATAAAAAATGCAATTTTCTCGAAAATTTTCCAATATAAGTTTAGAAATGAATACTCTCACGTTAATGGCACCATAATAGTCCATCTTTTTGATAAATGACTTTTTATTGTAGGACGTAAAATAATGGCGGGAGGGATGCTAAACTTTATGGACTCTAGTGATCTATGACTTAAGTTTGACTAAACGGAAATTTGTTAGACAAGGTCTGGTTCCGAAAGGAAGGTTTGGTGAAGAAATAAAAAAGGCATCCATGCCATTCTAGTTCTTGCCGCCCTCGCTAAGGAGCGTGTTTTATAAAGTTAAACGTTTTATTAATTTTGCTCCGAAATCTTAAATGGAACCGTATAATTATTTTATTAGATTCAGAAGAAGTAGATCAAATTTGCAACAAAATATGTTCCAAACCGCATGTCGATATCTTCATTCGTTTAACAGTTGTTAGCTTAAAAGATATATTTTATTAACGAATTTATTAAAGAAACAAAATAGGTTCTGCCTGTGCATTCTCTGAAGTGATTCAAATGGGCATCGAGTTATTTGTCCCTTTCAAACGGGTAATTGGAAAACAGGACTCCAAGCCCTGGTTCAATAAGTCTTGCTCTGAAGCAGTCAAACAAAAAAATCATGCTTTCTATAATTGGTCTTCGACACCATCAGAGTACAATCGCGTTCTCCTCACAAAAGCCCGCGCCCACTGTAAAAAAACAATCGATAATGCGATGAAGTCCTTCATTCAGAAAAAGCTGACAGGCTAGCAGCTTGCCCCAGCAGTTCAAACAAATTCTGGTCCCTTGATAAGTATGTAAAAAGAAATTTTACAAACTCATCATTTCCCCTCTCAATCTCTCCGACAACTCGATAGCCATTGACGCCTCCGACAAAGCCGAAGCTTTTGCCTCATATTTCGCGTCCAACTCAAACCTGGACGACAAAGGGCTTGAACCACCCACATACCCCCCAGTACTAATATAATGTCAGATACTGTTTTCAGGATACCAGCAATTCTAAAGATCATCCGGAATCTAAAGAAAAACTCTTCTGCTGGCCCCGACGATATCCCTGCCATTCTCATTAAAAAGTGCGCCCCTGAACTTGCTCCTATACTATCCAAATTATACAATCTCTCCTATAACTCTGGAATATTTCCTGAAGCCTGGAAACTAGCCAGAATCCAACCAATTAAGAAAAAAGGCGATTCTTCCAACATAAAAAACTATCGACCCATAGCAATCACTTCTGTCTTATCCAAAATCATGGAAAAGGCCATCAACGAGCAAGTTCTACGACACTTAGAGTCAAATAAATTTATCCACGATAGGCAATACGGCTTCAGGAAATTCCGGTCGACTGGTGACATCCTAGCATATGTAACTCATATCTGGAACAAAACCCTGGAGGCCGGGAATGAAACCCTCGCGGTAGCTTTAGACATTTCAAAAGCCTTCGATATGGTCTGGCACAAAAATCTTCTTGCCAAATTGACCTCCGTCGGCCTTGCACCGAAACTCTGTAAGTTGCTCGAAAGTTTTCTTTCAGACCGTAGTATTAAGGTTGTCATCGATGGAATATCATCTTCCCCCTTCCACACCAACGCTGGAGTTCCTCAGGGATCGGTTATCTCCCCTACGCTTTTTCTTATCTATATCAACGACCTTCTAAACTTGCCCTCCAATCCGGTACATTGTTACGCAGATGACAGCACCCTACATAACGCCCCTGCATCGCATAAAAACCGTGCAGACATTGCCTCTTCAATTAATTTAGACTTGTGCAAACTTAAAAACTGGGGATCCCAAAACTTAGTTAACTTCAATGCAGGGAAAACTCAGTGTTGCCTTATTTCTAGGCGCGTCGACAGAAACCTCCCAAACATATCATTCGACTCAAACTCACTAGAATTCAGGGATAAAATTTCAATGCTAGGCGTAACTCTAGGGTCTGACCTTTCATGGAATGACCATATCTCAACCACTGCTAAAGCTGCAGCGCGCAAGCTTGGTCTCCTATTTAGGTCTAGACGCTGTTATACTCCCAGTCAACTTCTTATGCTGTATAAGGCTCAAATTCGTCCCTGTCTCGAATATGGCTCTCATCTGTGGAGGGGTGCATCCAAGCATTCTCTTGCTACACTGGATGCAATTCAGAAGCGAGCAATTAAACTAATAGGAGACCCGGCTCTAACCAACTCACTCGACTCCCTGGCTCACCGAAGAACCGTTTCTGCCCTTTCCCTGTACTACAGATACTATCACGGTGTCTGTTCAGTCGAGCTGAAATCTCTTATCCCCCCTAATGCCCTCTTTACGAGAAACACGCGGTTTTCTAACGCTCAGCACCCCTTCGCTGTCAAATTGGATAAAAGTCGAACAAGCGCTTTCGCCAACTCTTTTATTCCTATGACCTCCAGAGACTGGAACTCGCTCCCTGCCACCATCTTTCCCGCGACTTATAACCTTAAGCTATTTAAGACCCGTATCCACAGATACCTTCGACCTCCGCCCAACCCATAAAATTCTTTCTTCTTCTTTTCACGATGGAGGGGCCAACCGAGGCCTTTAGGGGTTGCACCTTTTTGGTGTAACTCCTTCTCTCATCATTATCATTAAAAAAAAAAAAAAAAAAAAAAGAAGAATAAAATACAATT
Organism: Forficula auricularia; assembly: GCA_024734495.1. NCBI lineage: Eukaryota > Metazoa > Arthropoda > Insecta > Dermaptera > Forficulidae > Forficula > Forficula auricularia. The sequence continues at coordinate 9,816,910 of JALMQS010000064.1, forward strand.
TTAAAAAATGAAAGGATATTTGTGCCCATAATTATGAAAGTGGTCTAAGTCAGTGATTGTTAGTTTCGAGATATTTAAAGTTTTATAAAATAAACAAGATTCCAATTTTGTATATTGAGACAACTAGAAATCCACTTAACGGTTCAATTTTCTGCGAGTTTTCAAAATCGACATCTTATTACTGTACTTTTTAAATGGGTGGAACATAAAATATGAAAAAACTAATTTTTTAATTTTTGACTTAGTCCACTTTCATAATTATGGGCACATTTTTTTGGACAGCACCCCCTAGTTGGAAAGTCACCTCCTCCGCTGATAGATGTATCTACCTACATTGTACATAGAGATTTATAGATACATGCTAAGTGCACACGGACTAAATTAAAAAAATCAGACTTTTTGGCCTCTGGACGAGACCCCATGTAATTTTTGCCAAAACCGTCAGGTCCTAAAATTCAACCTGAATGAAAACTACACTTTGTGACTTTGGTTGAGACCATGGGTTCCGTAGTCTTTATCTGAGCTTGGCGCGAAACCAATTATAATATTTTGTCTGCCTCGCATGGATAAAGTAAAAATCAACATTAAAATGAGGTTTAATATTTGACCCATTTGGTACCTTTAATATCAATATCAAGTTCAAATAGAAATAAATAGGGGTTTTTTGAAATGTACGATTTTCTTTAGGTAAATAAATGTAAGTCGTAAAAAGAGATTTTTTTATATAAAAAGGGGGAAAAATTCATAAGTGGAGTTAGAGAAAGAATCGATCCATGTCTGTTAGACACGCGATTCTACTAAATAACGAAATACTAAACATACGAATCATGATTTTGTTACAAAAGAAAAAAAAAGTTGGAAATATATAAAATATATCTATTATGAGAAGCAAGATGAAAAAATATATACATATATTATGTTATATTTAATCATTCATCTAATAAATTTTCAAATTTATACTTTAATTTTCTGAATAAAATAACACTAGGAAAAAAGTAATTAAATTTCATTTAGACACCAAATTTATATATTTGAGTAAAACTTGGTTAGTTTTTCTGTTTTTAAGCGGTTGAATAAATTTATTTATTTTAAGAAATTTTTTTTAGATATTATCTTTATTTGAAGAATGAATAATATATAATTCAGGGAATTGCCTTGACAGAACGCACTAGATCTCATAAATCTTCAAATTTAATAAACATGTGTTGCAATTACTCTGTGTGTAAGAGACTGAGTAGCCACTGTTGTCTTATTACAGTCGTCTTAAGTGTGACATCCCTGTTGTCACGTTTAAAGCTAAGTTTGCTGATTTCTAAATGAAACCGTTTTTAATGATTTTTGCTCATAATCCACCACATTTTTTTTAAGAATTTGATAATATTTTCCCAATAGGTAAATCTTGAACATTGAGGATTAGATTTAAAATATATTCATATTCTAAAATTATAAATCTAAGTTATTTTAATATAGAGTATAGCATTAACTGACACAAACTTAATTTGAAAATTTTCCATTGATAAAAGGAGAAATTCTCACGAAACGTTTGGGTTTGATTAAATGCTTCAGGGTAGTTTTATAAAAGATTTTTATTTATTTTAATGAATTGTTGTGAAACAGCCTCGTTGAAACATCAAACAAGAGCCTTAAAAGGTTGTCAGTATTAATGGATTAATTCAGGGACTCTTGGTTGCTGGAATTAATTACTGAAAGGATTCTGGGTCTAGAGGACAGCCACTTTCATTAGCAAAATGTGACATTAAGTACGTACGAGATCCTATTTTCGGCTTCACCAATTTATTCAAGTAAGAAACAAGCACAACTACAATTTGTTTGGCTGTAAAAGACCAAAGGAGCGAAGTTTACTGGCCACAAGTCATGAGACATGTTTCTTAACTAAAAAATCCATTCTGTAACTATTGTTGCCATTTAGGTGAAATTTGGCATAAGGTTTTTTGATGATGAGCTATATCTTTGTACTAAGTTTCAGCTTCCTAGATCAATCCTTTCATAGGCTTTTGGTATTATGGATGCAATCCCTCGGGATTATTGCTGGATTGGTGATAATCCCGCGGGATCCCGCGTAGGTATTTTACATTTTAAGAAGTTCAATAATAAAACGTTTATTTTGTCAATAATCAAACCAAGTTTAATAAAAAGCACAAGAATCAACAATTGGTAGTAGGTACTCTAGTTAATAAAATTATTTTACAGTTTTATAATAAATCTTAATAGTTACTAAAGTAAATCACAATAATTATCATAGTAATTTGTATGTAAGTAGGATTTGGATAACTAAACACTCTTTTTAATCTCCATATTTATAGTATTAAATAATTTAACATCAAATTTGAAAATAATTAAAAAAGTATTTTAAATAAGTCACTTCTCTTTTTGGAAAAATGATCTTAAAAAACAAATAGCTTCAATTATGTTATCTCCCAATCTACTTTTTATAGAACTACATATACAGGGTGTTTAGAAAAAGGGTTCCAAGACTTCAGGGCGTGATTCCCCGCGTCAAAATTAGATGAAAAGTTCCAATAAACATGGGTCCAAAATCGCTTCGTTTTCTGTCTGGTCGCATTTTTTTTTTTTTTTCTATAAAAACGTCTATCTTGAGAACGGATCTAGAGATATCTTTATGAAATTTGGTGCATCTACTATTTAAAAAAGTACCTAAATTTTATCTTGAAAATTTTCAAAATGGCGGCCATTTAAAATGTTTAATTGTTAATAACTTTTTAATCTTGCATTTTATTAAAATTAGTATATTGAAGGAGACAATAAAAGAGTGTGTCTTCTGCTGGAATTATAAATTTTATTTATAATTCCAGCAGAAGACTCTACTCTTATTGTCTCTTCATTATATAAAAATTCTGCTACTCTCGGCAAAAAACTTTCAATTTAAAATTAGTATAATTAGATAAAATGTTAGCTTTTTTATTGTGAACAAAATGACACCTTATTTTTCAAGACCCGATAAAAAAAACGAAGTTATGACAAAATCTGTAGGAAAATAGGAGGAAATGATGTCGGTCTCAAAATTCACTCTACTAAAAACAGTTTATGGTGCTTACACAAATTTTGTCGTTTAGTAATTGTTTTATTTTTTATAAAAAATAAGGTGTCATTTTGTTAAAAAAAAAATATTAATTAGTCTGATTACACACTTCAAGTAGCTATTTTACCCACATGGGGGTATTTCCCCCGGGTTAAGAACCACTGTCCTAGACCCTTTAATCGATTGAAAATGACTCACTATGTGAAATTGATAGTGACCAAAAAAAAAGGGGGGGGGGGGGGTTCAAAAATATTTTCAAACAAAAATCGAAGAAAACTGAGATTTCTATTAAATAGTCTTATAATTAAAACGGGATATTATTAATTGCTATTGGACCCAAAACTAAGAGGGGGTTTCGTAAATAATTATAAATTATTTTATTAAGTAAATATAATAGAAGGGCCAGGTGTATGGTAAAGTCAAGTGGATGGCCACATCAGCTTATTAAAAAAGTTGACTCTTTTCTCAGAGTTCCCTACACTCAGAATAAAATAGAAATTACGAAAAATTTATATTGATTGAATCTCAACAAAACATTTGTATCCATTCTCTCTACAAATACAAATTGGCAATTTATTTTATTGCGAGAATCATTGTAATCTTTTCTAATGTCTTTTTTTATAAATCTCTGCATTTTTCTTTTCCCGAATAATCTATAGCAATGAATAATTTCTATCTTTTCCTTTTATTATTTACCTCTCTCTAGATATATACCCATTATCTATAGTATTTAATCTATGTTGAAGCCGGCCCTGGTGCTGGCTATCATATGAGTATTTGCAAATTCAATACATTTGTTAAACAACTCTCGTATTCAAATCCTTTTCAGTAACTAATCTTGTGTAATTAGCAGCTTTAAGCTTATAACTATCAAAATGTTCATTACTGTTTCGATTTCGCTATTGATATTTGAATTTTCTTCTTGTAAATTTGAGACCCTTTACTACTAATATATAGTATGTAGACTCTTAATACAGGGTGGGGCATAAAGATCTACTGCATTTTGAAGAGGTATAAAAAAATGAAAAAATTTAACTATAAAAAGATGAATATATTTTTGAAAAGAACATAAAATGATTTTTTTTTTATATGTGTTTTAAACATTATATCAGACGAAAAAAAGGGTGGGGGTCAAAAATGAAAATTCTAGCCCCTTCGACCCAACTCAACCAAATTTTGTATACATATTCTGTGGACCCTCAGAAGGCTAGAAATGCAAAAACTAACCACCCAAAATTGGAGAGAAGGGTCACAAAAGAAAATTCTAGCCCTTTCGACCAAACTATATTGGTATTTGGTTAGGTTTTGCATTTCTAGCCTTCTGGGTGTTCACAGAATATGTATACAAGGTTTGGTTGAGTTTGGTCGAAAGGGCTAGAATTTTCATTTTTGACCCCCTCCCCTCTTGTCTGAAAATGTTTTAAAAACATTTATAAAAAAAATTATTTTATGTTCTTTTCAAAGATATATTCAGTTTTTTTTTAGTTAAATTTTTCATTTTTTTATACTTCAAAATGTAGGAGATCTTTATGCCCCACCCTGTATAAAATAAATTTTGCATTTAATCTTTTCATGTTGACTTTAATGATAAGTTTAAAAATATAAGATTATAGATTATAATATTTTAATTAATTTCCTAACATTTTGAAGTCTTGGCTCAGCAGTGTAAGATCGGTCTGTTCTTTGTGCTGGCCAGTGCCTGCCCGAGGCAAGTTTTAGGATGGAGCTACACCTAATTATTTCCCCTTAGTTGCTCCTAATATATAAAAAAAAATTCTTTATTTTTCTTTACCACCCCTGGCACTTGGACTTGGCGCCTGGTGCTGGTTTTTTCATATGAGTATTTGCAAATTCAATACATTTGTTAAACAATTAGTGCAGATAGAGTTGTTGTCTATTATTAAACCCAAAATTATTTATAACATTATAAAATGTGTACATAGATCTTAGTATGCTCACTACTTGATATGGCGAAGTCTCGAAAGCGATTTATATTTAATTTGTAGTTTATTTTTTTAGTTTTATTTATTCAGTATTTTGGCTTAAGTATTTTTATATTTCGTTTTCGGCCAACGCAACGGAGAGCTGAACTTTGAGGGCGTGCCTTCGCACGAAAAGCTCGAATGTTATATACTAGTATTTGTCTAATTTTTTCTCTCAGTGCGTCATATATCACTTCAATTTTTGATTTTAAGCATACACAACTATTTTTTTATTTTTTTTAATTGCTTAATTAACTAAAACCACACAAAAAATCATTTTCTTTATAAATGTATAGGTAAGTATAAATATTTTCTCAAAGCTTTTTTCCTAGAATGAATAGAGTTTACATTTTGGAGCTGTATATTTTCATACTTATTTACCAGGTTGATTAATTTCACATAAAACAACAAAGTTGATATGGCTCCCACTGAACTGAGTTTCAACTTTTAAAGTGCTTCTCCTTCAATAAATATTAAAGAGAAAAATATTCATTCATTTATAAATAATTGAAAAGATCTCGACTTCAAAAGTTGAGAGTGAATTTGAATAGGTAGATTTGCTTTCATTGATTTTGCATTTGTCAGGACCGGATCTGGAGGTGACATGGGGGGGGGGGGCACATTTTGGGAAGCGGGAAATTTTTTGTAAAATACAATGGTGTTAATATTTAAATTATTTATTCTTGACGCTATAAAACCATATGGTTATTTATTATAACACATTTACTATTTTTACTTTATGGTCAAGTATTGTAATCGTGCATGAAAAAAGTGTTTTTTGTTTCTTTTTTTCGAAATATCTCAAAAACGGCTTAAACTAATTTGATTAAAAAAATTGAACGTAACTATGACATTTCGGTCTACAAAAAAGCCCTAATAAGTGAACATCGAAAAATTATATTTTTCGAGATAATAACTGTTTTGTCAAAATGCCTGTTAGTATGTTAGCCCGTTAGGTTGTTAGTCTGTTAGTCTGTGCGTTACCAAAATTTTGTGGACCAGCTAGCACCAGCTGGTGTATATCGACCCAAAATTAAGAGAGGGGAGGGGGTCAAAAAATGAAATTCTTCCCCTTGTACCAAACTCAATCAAATTTTGTATACATAATTAGTGGGCCCCCATAAGTGTAAAAATGCAAAAACTAACCGCCCAAAATGGGGGGCGGGGGTCAAAAAATGAAAATCTTGCCCTTGTACCAAAATCAACCAAATTTTGTATGCATAATCACTGAGCCCCCATTAGTCTAAAAATGCAAAAACTAACCCCCCCCCTACATGATTATAAATCAAAGTCATGTGGATGGCCACATCAAAACATGCCAATTTATTTATCATACTTTACTTGTTTTATATAGCATTAGCGGGGGGGGGGCAGCGCCAAATTCAAGCCCCTAACAAAAGACCTTGATCTGGCTCTGGTAATTGTGGATGGTTGTCAGATGAATAGATATAATCAAATCACCAGCAAAATGATAAATTTAAGAGAGATGAAAATGACATAAGTCGTCCAAAGCATGTTCCTCCGTTTAATTCTTATCAGTTTCAAGACATGACTTTGTACCTCAAAATAAATTACCGTTGAGAGTCAATATAAAATTTGTTCTATTCCCCCTGAGCAGAGCGTCATCTTTGGTAATGAAATATTGATTGTTGAAATCGGGGTCTTTTACGTCGCAGAATCATAATAATTCTTTTGAAAAGCGAAAAATAAGATCTTGGAACTACATATTTAGCAACATTTAACACCACTCCAAGACCATTTAGCAAAATTATTATTAATTTTATTATTTTATTTACCATGAATGGTCAAATTCATTTCCATCAAAACTTCAAATAAAAGTGCAAGAAGGATACAATTTTTTTTTTTTTTTTTTTTTTTTAAATATCAAGCTATTTAGGTAATTTATAAGGGAAAGTTCAAAGAATGTGTCTCTTTTTATATATAATTTATTTATAATATTACTAATTTTGTTAAAAAAATTTTGAAATTGCAAATCAAACGATAAATATTTTTAGTCTTTACTTTTTTACTTTAAAAGGCGTCCCTAAATTACGTGAGGAGATTTTGGCGATTTTTCGACCCCCCCTCCCTCTTGGTGAAATGTCGTAAGATTTGGCTCGACCCCCCACCCCCTAATCTCATGTGAGATTTTTCTAAATGCCTATTTTTAGTGTAAATACGTTAATCTGTGCTTGATTGCGTTGGATTTATTTAAAAAATATAATTTGTTTAATTATTTTTATTTAAGACTATTTAAGTCTATTAGTATTACTTTAATTTAACCTAGTTTTCTTGGAATTTTACACCGTTTCTTGCGGATAAAAATACGTGATATTTTCCGAGAACCCCCCCCCCCTAAACGCCTCACGTAATTTAGGGACGCCCCCCCCCCTTATCCATAGCCTTTTTTTTAACTGGCAATGAATAAATATATTAAGCAGAATACACCCCCTGATATATTCCTTATAGTACAATAACAAGGATAATTCTCAATGCTAAATAACTGAATTTTCTTTAATTTTAAAGACAATAATATGTTATGAAAGTTGATCAAAATTCAAATAAATGAATGAATGATTTCCTTAGATTGCAAATTTTCGGCTTACAAATAAAATTTCATTTGAATAATTGATGTACTGGCTTCAATATCTTATTCTTTACAAACAGTTGATGGGTGAAATAATCTTGATCAACAATCTGTTTTCAAAAGCTACTTAGGGCCGGTTGTATGTCGCAAAGTAAATGCTTTTTACCACTAACAAACGGTAGATGGTAAATGGAGGACCAGGGATGGCCAATCAGATGACCAGGCACTTTCACTGCCTGTCATCTGATTGGCCATCCCTGGTCCTCCATTTACCATCTACCGTTTGTTAGTGGTAAAAGCATTTACTTTGTGACATACAACCGGCCCTTAGTATGATTTTTTATTTTTAAAAATTTCATACTACATATTTATAATTAACCCGGAAAACATTTACTTTCCTCAATCTAGCTTTATATTATAAAAAAGACATGTGGAATTTTAGTTATATAAAACTATAAAAGTAAAAGTAAAAGTAGCCAAATGCAATTGTGACTTGAATACCGAGGTTCTGTAGTAGATGAGATTGAATTCTTATTTAAGCCTAATTATCTGAGATCAAAATAGTAATTTATTAAAATTCCGTTTCTTATAAAAATCTCTGCTTTATTCTTGATTAAATTAATTTCATATTCCAACATATATGTATTCAATTATAATATAAGGGATTTTTCAAAATTCGAAAATCATTTTTTGAGGGATATAATGTCTTAGATTCGATACTGAATTTTGCATTTGAATTCGTCGGTGCTAAAATTTTAGGTTATGTTTTTTAACATGACTGTACTTTTTACACTACTATATTCTTTTTATGAATGGATCGTTTCCAAGCCATTGATATTATATCCCCTCCACTAAAAATAATCGCCCAAATATGTTTTTTTTTTTTTATCAAAACTACGAGGTAAATAATTTCAATTTTTTTTTAATTTACTCCGAATATATTATTCTAACAAACACTAGTTTTTCATCAAGATGGTGAAAGTCCTTATATGAAATGAAATAAAATAATGATTATTTCCCACCCTTTCCCAATCTACCATATGTAAAAAATTTCATTTTTAATTGCAATTATTTCATATTTGGTGTGGTAAATCGACTTCAAATTTTAACAGTATGTTTATTATGCTTTTAATGACTTATATTCCAAGTTTCGAAGACTTCTTGAATTTTTGGATTTGTGAAAGAACTACCTTAAAGAATCAAAGCTGTTCGCTAGTGTAATAGATCATCTCTTGAATATTATAATATTATAATCAATCAATAAATTGATTTCATACTATACCATTGTGTAAATAGCCTTTATTTCTATAATGGAACCATTGTTTTTGTTTTTCTAGGACCGATATCGACCCCGAGAACCCCCAGCATGAGCAATATGTGCACAGCCTGGTGACGTCTCTCATCCAAGAGCTGGAGAACAAAGCGAATACGATGAACACCGAAGACCTGTTCCTTACCAAGCTCAAACTCATGGAGGCTGCCAACATGTTCAAGGTAACGATCCTCGACCGGCATACCGCCTTGCTAACTTATTCACTTTACATTCAAACCCCTAGACCAGTGATTCTCAACCACTGTGCCCCGGAACTTTAGTGTGCCGTGAGATTCTTAAAGTGTGCCGCGAGATTCTCGAAGTATGCCGCCACTGCTAAGCAGAGGTACCTCCCGAAATGAATTTTTTTTTTTACATTTCTTTATCAATTGACACTACATTTAATCCAAATATTTATTTAATCATTTGAAGCAAAGAGATAGTAAAATTTTACAGGATGCAGAATGTCCTATGATAATTTTATAGGTACATCAATCAATAAACCAAATAAAATTCTATTAATTTATTTTATTGTTATTGTGCCGTCAAATTTTTAAATTATTAAAAGAGTGCCGTGACAAAAAAAAGGTTGAAAATCACTGCCCTAGATAGTGGCGTAGCCAGAAAATTTTCATGGGGGGTCAATCCATAAAACAAAATATTTAGTGGGATTTTTTTTATTAAAACAAATAGGTACTTCAAGAAATTAAAAAAATTCTTGATTAAACATATGAAATATATTTAATTATGGTTAGTTTGCCATAAGAAACGGTTTGTCGTTGCCGTTACTCATCCCATGAACTCTGCCCTTGGGGGGGTCTTGATTTTGAAGGATTGAAGGTTATAAGTGTCGGGAAAAACGAAGACCTGGAGAGAGCTCCAGTTCCTTGAAGTTTTTGGGACAAACGTATTGGCGAATGAAGTTGTTCGGCACTTTTCCAATATCCCCTAAAAAATTAAAACTCTGGCGCCTATATGCCCATTAGGATGGTCATTATTTTAAGTATTTTCGAATTTTTGCGCTGACAGATGCTCATATGGTTCGAAATAAATAAAAAATATATTTTTCAAGTTTCAAGTCTCTATCTCAATTTTAACCTGTGCCTCATAACGATGCAAGTTTCCCATTTAAATAACATGGGGTTTTTGGCATTGAACGATCAATTTTTTATTCCGGCCAAAGTAATGGTCCAAAAATTTGAAACTCTGTCGACTTTATCCTTATAATAGTAGCTATTCTTCAGAATTTTTACAGATTTTTAGCTATTATAATTTTGGAGAGTCTAAAAATCTGTAAAAATTCTGAGGGATGACTACTATTATAAGGATAAAGTCTACAGAGTTTCAAATTTTTTGAACCATTACTTTGGTTGGTATTATCTTATTATAAAATTGTTTTACAAACAAACTGTGGTGGCTCTGTTTGCCAGTAGCATCATCACTCCAGCCATTTAATGGCTACACCTCGATCCTGGGAGCCCCTGGTATTTAGACAACTGAATTAGCATATTAGTAGGGTATGACTACTGCACGACCGGATCGTCCCTGCCTAGCATCTATTTGTATACTCAACATCAAAAAAACCGGATACTCGAAAATTAAAAAAAAAAAATAATAAAATCATTTTTTTTTTAATATATTATTATTATGAGAACGCCAAAAACAATTTTATAATTAAGTAGACAAAATATTAATAAAAACAAAGAGGCTAAGTGCCAGCCGTACTCGCAAAAAATAGGTATCGTAATTTTTTCCATATTACATAATTATTTTATAGCAACCAAAAAATACTTATTGAAGTACTCAGACAGAGCAACTAAGATAGAAAGGTGGATTATTTTTACTTGCCTCTGGAAGTAGTCAAAGTGAAGATAGACTGTCCGCTCTGTCTTTAATATCAAATGAAAAAATCTAATGTTAAATATGAAAAATTATATTAAGCGGTTATTGATGAATTTTACGAAGAATAAAATAAAATTTTCAAAAATGAAGTGTCCTTTTTTAGACAGCCACCTCCGCTCCTGGTGTGTATGTTTATTTACATCAAGCAGAGGACAGCCTCTTTGATTTAATCTTAAATTTAAGTTTGTATTAATAAACTCGCATCTGCTAACTTTTAACTTTCCACCTCAAATTGTTAGCTGACAAAAAGTCGTGAAAAACTTATCGAGTATTAATTAAACACGTTTTCACTTTTTCTTTCAATTCCAATATTATTTTAAAAATCTCATTTTCCTTACTATCATCATTAACACCCTATAATGGTTTTTAAATACCTTGATCGTGGTCAAGTAATTTTCACTCTCAACACATCACGATCAAGTGCCTCGTTCGTCTACCAATATTTTTATCTGTATTATCAAGTAATTATTTTTATCCAGTAACTTCATAATAGTTATGTTGTAGTATTACTAAGAAATATGGACATACATATTAGTTATACTTTCAAGATTTATACTCCTGAGCGCTTTAATTTTTTTTTCTTTTTATTTGTGTTTATAATGTTTGTTTGCTATTAGAAGAACAATCATTTTCAGGTATCATTTTTGCTATTGCGCCTATAGTATGTTTGTATATTCAAAGAGAAGAATTTGATCATTCTACCTTTAACATTTTCGGTTGAAAAATTCAGAAAATCTGAAATCATTATATAGTATTTTCCTCTTTTTTTCACGATGAAAGTTAAACCTGATTTATAGGTGTTGGATCTTTTTAGTGTAACATCTTCGTGCATCAACGTTATTAAAAAAAAAATCATAATTATATTATGATACTGTACTTGTATAGTTGAGTCATGAAAAATTTCATCACTTTGATTTTTCATTCCATCACTATATCATATCATAATAATTCGAAGTTGTATCATAATTTAGGACCGAAAACAAATTGTAAATATCTCCATATTTGTCTAGTTGGATTTGTTTAATTATTCCGTTAAAATAATAGATTTAGATAAGAATAAATGTTCTAATAAACATCGTTATATAAATTATTTATGGGCTGGTTGATATAGTGATTTTTACTTTATCCAATGCAAAGCATGGGTAAAGTATTGTAATCGCTCTCGGGGCAAGCGTGGCTTTAAAGGGTCCTCAGGTAAAGACTACGGAACCCATGGACTCAATTAAAGTCACAAATTGTAGTATTCAATTAGGTTGAATTTTAGCACGTGACGGTTTTGCCAAAAATTACATGGGGTCTCGTCGAGAGGCCAAAAAGTGCGATTTTTTCATTTAGTGCGTGCGGATGGATGTATGGATGGATGGATGTATGTATGGATGTATGTTATCGCTTTTTTGGCCCACGATTTTTTCCACACCGTTGCACCGATTGAAATGAAATTGAAAACCTACCATTAGTTTAACAAAATGAAGCGCTGATTAGTTTTTGGTACATATCGGCCCACAAACATTAGTACTTTATTTCAGTACTTTTTTAGTTTTTTCTAAATATCTTGAAAATGACTTAACCAATTTTGATGAAATTTAATATCCTAATTAAGTACCTTGGGGACCACAAAAAAAGGTTAAATAAAGTTTTTAGTAAAATTATATTTTAAAGTACTTTACTCTAGAGTAAGATGGTACTTTTTTAATTTTTTAAATTCTTTAAAATTTATTCATTTGAAAGTTTTAATATAGCTCATTTAGCCTTACAAGATTATAATGGTTACCAATAAAAGCTTGAGTTGTTTACCAAAAAGAATTTAGTCTTTTTGATTTTAAGTCGATTCTTCTACATTTTCAGTAGAGGTTTCCATTAATAGTCAAAACATCAAAAATGGAATTCAATAAGGTTATTCCTCTAGTATTAGATAAGAATCGATCGTTATTTTTGATTTTAAGTCGATTCCTCCATGTCTTCAGCAATGGTTACCAATAATAATCGAAACGTCAAAAACCTAATGTAGAATTGTTATTCCTCAAGTATTAGATGAGAATCGATGGCTATTTTTGATTTTAAGTCGATTCCTCTATGTCTTCAGCAATGGTTACCAATAAAAACCGAAACGTCAAAAATCCAATGTAGAATGGTTATTCCTCGACTCTTAAATGAGAATTATTTTTGAATTAATTTCAATATGAACTACAAATTGCAAGTGATATCTGATTAATAATAAAGGAACAAACATATTAATATTTCAAATGAATTTGGATAAAGTTTAGCAACGATCCGTTGCAGTTTATTTTAATAAAAGACAATATATGATTTGTTAACAATTAATCAAAAGCCCCCAATGAAAAATTCTTATCAACACAACAAACATGTCTTCGAGATAATTCATAACAAATTTATAAACATTTAGTTATCTTAACATTTGAATAGTATATCTAGCTATATAAAATTAATAACCAGCTGCGAAACTCGCCTTCGGCGGGCATCTTGTTGGCCAGGGGTCTACACTCTACGCCCCCTGGACTCCGTAGTGGGTTTTAAAATAGTAATTTAAATTTCTTAATTTTAATAAATTTTAATTGTCATGACTATTATCTAATGGGTTAAAAAATTAAAAAAATCACATCGGCGTCGTCGCGCAAGCCGATTATAATAAGTTTGATTAGATAAATTAATTTGTGGATGAGAAAGTAATGATTTAGATTAGTAGAGTTTTCCCATATCACGAAATATGGGGAATCTAAAACTTTAAAAAGGTGAATAAATTACATTTAAAATATAAATTAAAAATATTATAGCTAATTCCATAATCAATTGTCTAACGTCATAAACAGCAAGAGACTTGGAGGAGAGTTAAAAAACAAACAATTTATAATCTTTTTTTTTAATTGATACTTTGGCGATCTCATATGTCAGCTTTAAAAATTCAGCATAATTCTTCTTAATTATAGATCTTTATAGAATAACCCCACACACCATGATAAAATTAAACTGAAACGGATCGTACTTTATCCATAGTCATTTGAAATATTAATATGTTTTTTCCTTTATTATTAATCAGATATTCCGGCCAAAAAAATAAATTTTAAAGAATTTAAAAAAGTACTATCTTACTGTAGAATAAGTATCTACTTTAAAATGTAATTTTCCTAAATCCCTTCCTACAAGGCGTTCCCTCACTCCCGAATATTCGAAAAAATGTTTCTTCAATTACTCTAGACCTAAACACATTTTTTTAATGCAATCGAAAAAAGGGAAAGCGCAGAAACATTTTTTCGATGAGCTAGCGAGTCGGTGAGGGTAGAATCGCCAATTAGCCTGACGGCTCGTTTCTGAATTATATCCAGGGTAGAAAGAGAATATTTAGAGGGCCCTCTCCATAGATTTTTTTAAATCAATTAAAGAACGTTGTACATCCTATAACTATGATTTAAGGAACTGCTATGGAACTTGCTACTCGTTTAGAAGTCAACTCTTTTGCCGGCGAAGCCGACAACCTCGAACGTCGTTTGTACCGAACTTGTCCCCTTTTTCATATTTTTTGGTCAGATCAATCTTTCTCTCACACACTCGGCTGCAACCATGGACTACTCTCCGCTAGTCTTCAACACCGAAACCTATTCGTGAGTTTATTAGCCTCTGTTGAAAGATTTCTACCGGGATTGCCTGAGTTGTGGAAAGTGAAAAGCAAAGACTACTTTTTAATAGAAATAAAAGAAGAGCGACATTTGAAAAAAAATTTGGTGGCTTTAAAAGCGGAAACATAAATCTTTATTTAAAACCATGGTATCAATGGTAGGCGTGTATGCTATGTAGGTACAGGGTACCTACACACTATATTTGATAAGTCAGGAAAACATATAGCTACACAAAAAAGCACAATTTCACTATTAATTCACAAAAATCTTGCAAAAAAATAAATACTATCTTCTATTACGGAAACTTCACTACAAATGAGTTTTGATCAAAAGATTGAAGGGATGATTGAAGCGCGATGATTGGCTCAAACTTTTGTTCAAAATGATTGCCCTTCTAGAGCCTCCTTTATGTATTTCTCATTAAATTATTTCGATATTTCGTTCCAAAATTTGTTAATTCTATTAAAGAGTTAGTTGATCTCTAATCAGATTACCGAAATTGAAACCCTGTGGTGGCTAATCACCTGGGCGACTGCCCTCCCCCCCCCCTTAGGAAAACTCCTAACTACGCCATTGGGGTACCTACCTCTTTCTCACAAATTACTTAAAATCTGAAAACATTCAGCTACTTAGGCCCGTAACTTATCAACTGAAGCTTAAGGCCTAAAAAATTAATTATCCTTTTTACTAATAAATAAAAGCTTAATTTTAAACATATTTTTTTATTTAAAATTAACAGTTTATTAGTATTCTTCAATTCCAATATCAGATTAAAATCATGATGAACCTGTATAATATTTTTACACTATTACAATTTTCATTTGGTCGGTATTTTAAAAATTACTCTGTATAAATTCTAAAAATCGTAGCTTAACTCTAAATATAAAGGGTTAAAAGAATAAATACAAGGTCAATAAAAATAAGATCCCACGGAGTTGAGCTCGTCTTACAAGAGAAGATCACGACGTAGACTCTGCCTATTTAAAATTTTTCTTGGGAGTAGTCCTTGGTATGAAACGTAATAAAGTAAACAGAAAGTGCATATTTTAACTCTTTTCGAGAAATTTTTTAAAAACTCCAGTCATTTACGTACAAGTTTTATGAAGCGTACAAAGAGCATCCTGTATAGAAGATGAACCGGAAAGGAAAATAACTCCAGAGCACATGGTTCTGGGTTGAATCCTTCTTCCAAGAAAAATAAATTATCTTTTTTTTTAATATTAATGCAATTTTTGCAAAAAATACATCTGTAAATCATTTGAATTATTTTAATTAATTCAAGAATTAAATTAATTTTATTTTATATTAAGAATGTTAATTAGGAAACTATTAAACTAATAATACATCTTTTTAGTGTTCCATACCAAAAATGGTAAAATCGGAACTCTTATATTGAGATATCGATGTCTGTCAGAACTCCCCTAGATATGCGAGTCCGACTCTTGTTGATAGAGAGGTACTGCCTTGGGGCCTTGTTCTGTCGAGATAAAATCATTATCCCCCTTAAAGCCTCATTTGATAGAAACACGCGATTTTCAAACATTCAACATCCCATCAAGATCAAATTTTTTTTTATTTATAATAAAAGTACCCAGGTCAAATGTTGACTCTCATGGATATTAATTGAACCAATGTATTTGCCAATTCGTTTATCCCTATGACTAAAAACGAAAGTGATTATACATTTTCATAATATGTTGATCAATCCAACTGGCCAGCGTTGCCATTTCTTTAACTACTGACTACCGTACACTGACACAGCGCTTCTACGCATGCGTCCTCACTCTTGGTCAAAAATATTTGGAAGACGCATGCGCGCGCATAGTTCCCCCCCATAGCGCAACAAACTTTTTCAACCAATATTAGCCCTGGAAAACCATGAAAGAAATTCCAACACAAAGCACAAAACATGAAGTCTAAAGGTTTCAGAATTTGAAGCCGAAATGTCGTGAAAAACACTGAAAATCCGCTTCCCACGAGGTTCCTAAAATTTACAGGTAAGGGCTAGCAATTTTAAAACTTTATTTTTTTAATGAAATACTTGTTAACTAAAAATACTTGATTCATAAAACAATTTTTCATAAAGAGAAATCAATGAGGTTGTCCTCTACTTGATGCAAATAAACACACCGACCCACCCATATATACAACATAATGATTTTTTCTTTATAATTCAACAACTCTTTTCTACTCTCGGCAAAACAAAATCTTTTTAATTAAATTAATCTTAAGAAATTCAAAGATGTTTTTATAAAGCGAAATTTAGAGAATACTTAGCTAGACTACCGTTTTATAATTTACTTATAATTTGTTAAAAATTCCGTTGAGTGGATTTGCTCGCGAATTTACTCCGCGGAATTCTAAATTAATTTGTAACAAAATCTTTTTAATTAAAACAATTTTATTGTTTTATTTTTTCAGAAACATTCGTTAATTTTCTTTTGACATCTCTAAAGGTCCAAATTTTTTTTTGCGAAAGAAATAATTAAAAATAATGAATTGGATTCAGTAAAATTCAAAATAAATACAAAATTAATTAACTAATTTATTTTTATTTAACCAAAACAAGAGCCAATATATTTACCTCTCCAGGTTCTTTCCAAGTATTTCCTTAGAGAGAAAAAAAATAGACTATGCCTATATGATGTAGATTCTCTTTAAATTGGTTTAAAAGTGGTTTTTTCTATTCTCTCATTTAAGGTTCATATTTTCTGCAAAAAAAATTATGATTATAATGTAACTATTGTTCTCGTTAAATTCTCACTAATGGCTTAGAAATCTAAATTCAAAATGAGTGATTAATAATAATTAAAAAATGAATAAGCCGATTATAATCATTAAATTGATAAATACTGTAGTAGCATTAAATCAATTATTCAAAACACAGATTAAATTCTTCTTGACAATTAGCTTCCATTCCTATTAATTAAATTAATACAGCTTTTGAAAATTCGATGATTACTCAAAGTGAATTTTCATTGATGATTAGTTTTCAATTCTATCGATTTAATCCTCAAAATTAAAATTCATATTAAAATGTTAATAGATTATTTTGGTGAGGGTCGAAGATATATATATATCTATATATTTATAATATAGTGTGAAATATAAATAGAATAAGGCTTTATATTTTTAAATTCACATTAAAAATAACGTTGCAAGAGAGTCCCAAATCGGCCATGTTACCTGTAGGCGCTCAAAAGCGGCTAACTTGATTTAAATTTTAAAAAATATTCACAAATTCATTCATTTTCTCTATATCACCGATAATTAGTTATCTTAAGTAGTTGAAAGATATTTAAGATACAGAACTCTATATAATATAAATTTGTTAATAAATATATTTGTTTAGTGTTGCTTTATATTCATTTCATAAAGCATTTTTTTTTTTTTTACGTTTCCTGAATTAAAATTCCATTGTAAAGGGAGAAATTCTCCCGAAACGTTTGGTATATCGATAATTGTTTGAAGATTGTTTTTATAAAAAATTTGTAATTAGGTATTTATATAATCAATAAAATTTTTTCGATATATTTAGACTCAGATATATAGCGAACGTAAATGATTCGATACACATATAGAAGGTGCAGATAGAATCTACCACAGACCTTTTCTTCTCTGCTAAATTTATTTTTATATTTAATATTTTTGTATTTATTTTTGTGATGTTAACATTGTATGTTCTTGCATATTATTATTGTATATGTTATGGCTGAAAATAGCTGAAAATAGCTAATAAAGATTATTATTATTTATTATAATCTTAATGAGATTTTTGTAGGAAATACTTGGCTATATCATTCCATTTCGTGCACTGAATAAACTTGTTTTTTGTATTCAGATGACCTTAAAACGTAAACTGATTTTCAATTATTTTCGAGTCAAAATATGAAATATTTTTAAATCTTTCTGAACTAAGAAACAAACAGACCAAAGAGCCAACTAACGAACGGTACATGTGAACAAGATGTATCCACTAATTCTTTAGACAGGGAGTCTGTTTGTTTGGCACAAAGCATCTTTTCTTTTGGGCGGTCTCTCTTTGCTCCTGGTAAATGGTAGAGCGTGACCGGCGCTGAACATCGAGACCCCATCCACCCCGAGACCCTTTCGCACCTGACCTTCCTTTTGTTCGCCCAGATTTCTGTCCAGGGACCTCATCTGCCTTTTTTATATCCTTCCTCTTTACTTCCATCTCTATGAAGTATTGGAATGACCTCTCCGATGTCCTATATAGAGTCAATCGGAATTTTATTCCCCTCATTGTTTATAAATATGTTTGAACGGTGGAGAAAAATCTTTTTCAATCATGATTTGTAAGGTCCTCTTTAAAAAATAAAACCGGACCCTATTAGTTTTGCTAAAATCTCTCTCTTTCTGTCTGTCCATCTTCCAGACCATTATAGCTCATAAATTAAATAAGATAATTACTTGGAATTTAGGAGGTATACCTAATATATATATATATATTCATTTTCCCGTAAATCAATAATTTTATTACAATTTGAATTTAATGATTTTGTGGAGTTTTTAATTTAATGCAGGGTCAAAAATTATCATAAAGTGTGAGGAATCCCTGTAAAGTTATCTTTCAGTAGAATTTGAAAGAGCTTCAATGTGGCCTTTTTTAGGTGATTTTTGTAATTATGAGAAAATTCCACAAATTCACTGAATTTTTACTAAAAATAGACAAATAACTTATTTCATTGCAAGTGATCTAACTTTAATGATATTTTCTCAATTCTTCAAAGCCCTATTTTCATTTTTTCCTTGTTCTTTCTAAATAACTTTTACTCATGCTTTTGGCCTTATTATAAAATAGTAATAGATTTCGGTGGGAAATCCGATGACTAAGTGTCTAGACTATCTCGACAATTTACATCGAAATTTGTAATTTTGGTGTAATTTCTTAGAAACTTTCTGATTAAAAACCACAAAACACTGCCAGATGATAAACGATTTTTATTTTTTCATAATTTTTTAAATAACAGAGATAAATAAACAGGTTAATAACCTCTTTTCAATTTTGATATAATTATGGTTAAAATAGAATTTAGAAAAAAATTACTCTTCAATAAATTAATTAATATAGTACTTACTTGCAACTAAACCTCATCCAAATTTTGCACCATTCTCTTTCAAAATGGAAGAATTATCCCTTCAGGATGCGGAAACGCAAATTTCCAACAAGAGAGTAAATTTATTATTTCATATTTACAAACGAATGTTCAATTACAAATCAAATAAAAGAAAAATCAGAACAAATTTAAATATATTAGTATTCATTAATCAAGCAGAGTAAAATGAATTTGAGCGAAATCTGAATACTATTATTATTTAACTTATTTTTTTTACTTTACCATAGCTCGATTGCTACAGACAAAGCGCAGGCTTGTCTAGCGAGCAGAGGGTGGGGGAAACATCCCCAGGCACAATCATGTTCAAACGTGTCACGGAATCAGCTCGATCATTTAATAGCACATCTCGTATCATGGGAGCCCCTGCCATTTAGACAACTATTTTGCCAGATCTGTTAAGGGTATGCTACCCTGGAAAAAAGGCGCCCATTTTTACTTTAACCAATGCACAATTAAAAAATTGTATTAAGGTAGTTGTTTCGCCAAATGGGTTTTCTTAGGATTTTTTTGAAATTTAGAGAGATTATTATTTAAATACTTCTGCATTGATTGGTGGCAAAACGAAATTTATGAACAATATAGTTACGTAGATGAGGAATATCATCATGCTCGGACACCTTATACACAAATATGGGGCTCGTCTTCAAGGACTCATCAACTCTTAGGAACTGATGATGGCATTATTTAATTAAAGCCGAAACGTTTTCTATAATCGGGAGTTTTTATTCAGCAGAGGCTACCCATTGGCTGAATCCCTCTCCATTACTTAATTATAGTTACGTAGATATTAAATTTCAAAAAGAGTTTTTCAGACTCTTATACATTGCACTATACGGGATATCGGAAATTTACATACATATTTAATTATAATTAAGAAACCCTTCTTACCATTTTTATAAAAAACTAAACCAACATTAAACAATAACCAATACATATTATAAGACAATTTTGATTCATAGTTACAACAGAATTTCTGAGATAATAATGAATAAATAATGAAAAATGTATAAAAAATTTACACTAAAAACAATTTGGCAACTGCGGAATTTTTAATGTATTTTATCTGTCATTTTAATATAAAAATATTCAGTCTCTTACAATGGTGCCAGATTTGTCAAATGAGCATGGATTGGCTAAAATCGGTACATAAACAGCAAAAAGTTTTGGGCTTATGAATTATGAATCCTTATTGTCTGTTCTATATATTCTAGAATTAACTTTTGCTAGTATTGTCGCGAAACAACTACCTTATAAATAATAAGTGTGTGTCTTGAATTTCGCAAAAGTTTTTCAACAAAACAATTAGTTAAAAAAATTTACGACTGGTCTATCAAAGATCTTATTTTATATTTTTTTGCACCCCCCCCCCCCCCCCCCCCCGCCCGCCTCATTCTCTCGGAAATTGAAATCAAATGCTAAAAACTTTATCCGTCCATTCGGCTATGGTTAAAGACTCATGGCAGAGAAGTCGAGCTATATGATAAAGCATACTGTTCCAAAATGCATAAAATTTACCTAACCAATATTGATGAATATTAATGATGAATATCAAATGGATGGATAAAATTACAAATGAAGAAGTTCTTGGAAGAATCGGAGAAAGAACCTTGTGGAAGAGTCTGAAGAAGAGAAGAGGTCAGTTGATGGGGCACACACTGTGAGACATGGAGGACTGCTTAGGGATATCTTGGAGGGGGAGGTGGGAAAGAAAAGGGGACGGGGAAGACCCAGATTAGAATATTTCAACCAAATAATTGGGGAAATGGGATGTCAGACATTTAGAGAGGTCAAACAGCTCGCGGGGGACAGAGTCGAGTGGAGACGGATTGTTGCATCAAACCAGTCTTAGGACTGTATACTCAATGATGATGATGATGACTATTTCCCCTTCTATTTACCTGTTATTTTATCGGGTAAATGTGCTCTGAAAAAGTACCTATTTATACTCAGATCCCAAACCACACTTTTGCTTCCTTCTTTCAAAAACAATCCTATTTAAGAGACATACCAGCATAGCTTATAGAAAATAATAATTCCCTCAAACCTTTTCCTACCTGTATTTAAGTCTCTGAATTGCTACCTTCAATTCTTTAAACCCATAAAACGTTTTCTCTCTGAATCCTTTTATTTAGAAGCTCATTGCTTCCTTTCTTTCATTATATATTATTGTGTTTTTCTTTATTTGTACTCTTAGAATTGTTATTATTATTTTCATTTTTTTTTTTTAATATTTTATTTAAATATGTAAACTCATGATTATAAAATTCGAAAAGGGCTATTAGTTGACCTCGGAATTACTGCTAATAAGCTATAAACTTGTATAAATTTTTGTTTTGGCTTTTTATGTTAGGTCAAAAGTCTCATAGAATCTCGTGTCCGAGTTCAAAAATTTCAAGGTCAAAACCGGGTTTTTGTAAATTTTTATAAAAATCTTGTTTCCTTTGCTCTAAATGAGATTTGGAGTTATTAGAAAAGCTCTAGAGAGCATAAAATTCTCTATAAATTTGTTGTTAAGCAATATTTTATACAATTAACTGTTCTTAGATAGAGCGTGAAAAGTGGGAAGCGCTTTAGCCGTATTTATGATAACTAGGGTGGTCACACATATACCTGGAATTTTTTTCAGCGTATCTTCGGCTCAGACTTCTTAATATTTGCCATTTGGCTAAAAAATGACATTGGCAGAGTATCAGCTTTAATGGATAACGGTAGCCCTTGCCTCAATGAGGCTGAAGTTTTGAAAAACTGCAATTTTTTGCAAGAAATTAAGTATATTTTTTCTTTCATAAAATGAAAACCATTTATTCTAGAAACCTGATTCGTGTCTCATTCTCTATGCAATTTTGTTGACTTGATCTTTTATTTTGACCACTTTTTTTTTAAACTCTTAGATTTGAAGATATTCAACATTTTCCGTGACAGGACATGATCCGAATCCTCAAAAGCGACCTTCTAAACAAATGCCTAAAAACATAGCAACATTCAATTTCATCTGCTTTCGTGTCATTCCATGTCAGTTCACCCGGTCATGACACTCACCTCCTCAGATTTTTATGAAACTTGGCACAAGTGATTCTATTACTATCCTGATAACGCCTGCAAAACTTTTTTGCTCCTTCATTTATACTTTGTTTTTGTTATAAATTTTTTAGTTTCTTTAATTTAGCTCTATCCGAGCTTCGGAAATCGCGCCATTAACGTGCACTCACAACTTTAAAAATATTTTCCTTGTAAACTATTATAGATATCATCATGAAATTTTGCAGAAAGTTTATGTGTTATACCTAAAAGCAGATAAACATTATTTTATTAACCTATCTCAATTCCTCAAAAAACTAAAAATATTTTAATAAAAATTTAAGAATCGGGTTTTTGTTTAACAAAAACCACAACAAAAAAAGTATCAGAAATAATAGAATTCTCAAATTTGTTTTAAAATACTCTTAAATATATAGGTTATTAGATAATTAAAAAATATACTTGGCTTTTTAACATGTAAATAAAGTAACAAATATCACCACGGCACATCTTTGTTTATTATCATCATTTTTGTTTTCTTTTCAATATTTAATTCCATAATATATTTTTTTTAATTAAAAAGTTTTTTCATACCTATATTTTTCTTTTACTCCAGAATTAAAGTTCAGAAAAATTAATTAAATTTAATGAGAAATGAATGAGCATAAATAATGTAAATGAACTCGGAGTTGAAAAATTGTTTAATAAAATACAATAAGCGAGGGGTTAACCGCGATTTGAATTAGGTGTACACATCATTATTTTGGAATTCATTAGATAATGCTCCTTCATCTATTCTCTTCTACTTGGAAATGAAAGTGGAAGTAGGTGTACACGAAATTAGGTCGCGGTTCACCCCTTGAAAATAAGTACAAAAATAATTCGAATGAGATATACATATTTAAAACTGAGTGAAGTTAAATATACTATTTATTATACATGGCTTGAAATCATTTCACTAGTTTGATAAAAATGGAATTAAATGATCAATATTTTAAGGTTCTTTTGGGACAATCCACACAAAAAGTTTTACCCTCGTAACCACTCTATAGGTACTAAAATTTTAGGCTAAGTTTTTTAACGTGACTGTACTTCTCACACTACTATATCCTCTTTATGAATGGATCGTTTCCAAGCGACTGTTCTTATATCCCCTCCACTAAAAATAATCGCCCAAATATGTTTTTTTTATTTTTTATCAAAACTACGAGGTAAATAATTTCAATTTTTTTTAAGTTACTCTGAATGTATTATTCTAACAAATATTAATTTTTCATCAAGATGGTGAAAGTCCTTCAATGAAAAAAAATAAAATAATGATCATTTTCCCACCCTCTCCAATGCTACCATATGCAAAAAAATCCATTTTCAATTGCAATTATTTCGTGTTTGGTGTGGTAAATAGTCTTCAAATTTTAACAGTGTTTATTATGCGTTTAATGACTTATATTCCAAGTTTCGAAGACTTCTTTAACTTTTGCATTTGTGAAAGAACTACCATAAATACTAATAACGTAATAACTTTAGCTATATATGAAATTTATTAAATAAGAACAAGTATTGAGTAGAAATAAAGATCGTTTAAAACTAGGGCCAAATTTTAATAAAATCACAGAATGCATTTTGGACTATTTCTCATCTTATTTTCTTTATTAATTTTTAAAGAGTTAGGTGTCGGTTCTAGGTGAAAGATTTTAAATAAGAATGAATTAAAATTCTAGGTAGGTAATCAATTTTCCTCTTTTAAATCAAAATAATTCAGTTTACAAAATTGATTCCTTAGCTTGTGACGAGGTATGAATGAAATTAAAAAGTAAATTATACCGATAGTAACATAGTTTAATTTTATATCTCCTCTATTTAATTTCAGAGTTTATAGATAATTTTATAATATAATATGCCTCCTTAACAATAAATAATTAATATCTAATAAACATTTATTTCATGCCATTTATATACTGGCGGCTCCAGCTTTTCCGACACCCAGCAGAAATTTTTTTGGCACCAAACATATGCATTATTTCGTGTAAATTCAGGTTTTATATGATTTAGATATTCTTTTTTAATACTTTATAGGTATAATGTATAATTATTATAATAGCGATGGTTTACCCATTTTTAATTTTATCAACTATTTTTTCCCAGTATTCTTTGCTCACATGCTCAATTTATCAGGTTGGGACCTCGCCCAACCTCGTCCACCCCCCTGGCGCCGCCACTGCGTTTATAGGAAACTTTTTTATGGAACATGTTGCCCTGGGTGGACACAAGTTTTTTATTAAATACGTTACAGTTTATCATAAATTTGTAAAAACTAAAAAAAGCACAGTAATTGAAGAGTTAACTACTCTAAAAAATACATTTAAAAAAGTCACTGCTTACTTTTTAGTCATAGATTTTAAATTCAAGATAATTATTGGTTGGTTCAACGGTATAACCGCAGATAAATCCTTACATCCAGACATAGGAGGGAATAGATTTTCCGGCTTATTTTGGGTGTTTATTTTCAAAAAAATTTAAACGAAAATGTCAAAAATTAAAAGCAAAGTTGTAGTCGATGTAATTTTTGACAATTTCATTTAAAATATTTTGAAAATAAACACCCAAAATGAGGCGGAATGTCAAAAATGAAGATTCTAGACCTTTGAACCAACTCAACCAACATCAGTAAATTCTAGTTGCCACAAAGGTATTCGTTTTAACTAGAATTTACTCATGTTGGTTGAGTTTGATTCAAAGGTCTAGATTCTTCATTTTTTTTAGTAAGAATGGGTTTTTACTCCAACATATAAATTATATAAGAAACCTGTATCTATATAGTAATGCAAATAAAATATAATATGATTGATATTGTTTAATCAGGCTTAGTGAAAATTCTCGTATAGGATAAACTTAGCTAAATAGTATATAAAAAAATGCTATATTTTTTTCAAGACGCACCTAACTGCTGACGCAGACGTTCAATTGATCATGACAGTCACGACTGCATTTTTCACAAACGAAACAATAAATAGAATCGTCATCTTCTTGGGTGACGATTACCCTTTTTCTTTTTGTGGGCATCATATTAATAAAAATTTCTAACTCGTTATGCTAGTGGTCCCTCACAATAGAACGTCACATTTTATATCGACAATTACTTATCTCCTTATATTTGTTTAACGTTCCAATGGATTATTTTTAGGAGTTACAACTCTAGAGGCTTGTATAAAAATCGAGGGGTGATTGGAATTAGCTGTACAAGTCTTTGGAATTATGTGGAATTATTTTGGAATTCATTAGATAATGCCCCTTAATCTATTGTCTTCTACTTGGAAATGAAAGTGGAAAGTGGAAGTAGGTGTTCACGATATTAGATCGCGGTTCACCCCTCGATAAAAACATTATCAGTTATCAAACAGTTCCAGAATTGAAACGAAACTATGAAAAAAGACAAAAATTTTTAATTCTTTTTCTAATTGATGAATTGGAGAATTCTTTTGGGTTGGCCATCTATATTATAATTAGAAACGAGATGTGAACCGCGGCCTAATATCGTGTATACCTACTTCCACTTCCACCTTTAATTTCCAAGTAGAAGACAATAGATGGAGAGGCATTATCTAATGAATTACAAAATAATTCCAACCGCGGTTCACCCCTCGATTAGAAAATTGATTAAACTTTCTAGTTTATTTACTACATTTGGCTTCTAATTCTAAAGCCGTTTTCAAGAATATAGTTAGAATATATGCCGAGTCAATCAGCTACAAGCTATTTTTTATGTAGTTGATTTGAGCGATATTTCACTAATGGAGTGAAATGATTCAAACTCAATATATCATCACTTTAAAATATTTTTAAAATCAGAAACCGAAACATTGTAAATAAAATAAAAAATGTTAACCCTTTTTTCTAATTTTAACAAAGGAGTTCTTCCTGAAAGAATACTCCGATCCATTAACCAAACCGCCAAAGCCCTCAACAATAGTTTCATTTTCTAGTTTTACCATGATTGGTCCAACCAAATCTAATCGTCCATTCGAGAGAAAATATTTTTCTGTATGTCTTCATTGCCAATAATGTTTTAACTGCAAAGTAAAAAGTATAAAATTAATTTTATTTCCACCCATTTCATTTTTAATTTACATAGTATTGGAACCCTAAAATCTACTTTTTAGTTTTACTCTTGATTTTCCGATTTTTCATTTTATTTGTGCCTCATTATCTACCATTATGACAAATTCATTGGAGTTACTCTTTTTGGGTGAATGAGTGAAAAAATAATCTGACTTCTAACTTGGACAGAAGGAACAATAGATAATGTGATATTTGTGATTTAGTTAAGCTTTTGACTTGTAGTGAGGAAGTATGTAATTTTTAGCCATGTTAACGAAATTAGTAAAAAATGGTTTTATCTTAAGATACTCCGATTTCTTCGGAACTACTGGAGCTTATAACTTGAAATTGGGTTTGCCGTTTAGTTTTAAGACGTAACTGTTTACCAAGAAGCTATTATTATTATTTTTTTTTATTCAAATTTTAAAGGGATGAAATTTTAAAAAAAATCAACCACAATTTCATACTGTTTCTCCAATACTACTGGAATTAGAAACAACATTTTTAATGAAGGTTACTTTTAATACGTAATATCGCTATGAAAATTTATCCTTTGTTTCGTCCTCTCTAAATTTTGATAAAAAAAGAAAAAAAATTTAAACTAACCTCCATACCGTGTTATCTTAAAATATTATGTTTGGCTAATTTTTGAGCTTCTAACACTTTTCTATCTTTTCATTATATTTCCACAGGAACGTATCAATAAATTTGATGCAGTTTTTAATTCTGAACATCTTTTGTATTTACAATTGCTTTACTTATTATATCTTAATTCTAGAAGTTTTCTAATGTTAAATAATTATATCGAATTCTGTCTGCCATAGCTTGGAATTAAGTAAACAAAACATTTGGCTCTTAAATTTGTAATTTTAGTCAGCGCAGCTACATTGCATGAAACACACACACAGCAGAATTTATACTGGACTTTATTTGATTCCTCCCACGTTTCCCTTGATAATGATAAACTAGGGAATAACGAGGTTTATTTTAATATATATTGTAGAAAATTAAATCATTTTCAATTCATCCTTAACACAATAGCAAAATACATTTCATCCATTGGAAATTAAAATGTTTAGAAATTTATTCCTATTTTCAATGCCTCTTTTTTTATTTATTATTGGATATTTTATTAAAAACAAAGAAACCGAGAATAATATCAAAAACTAACATTATCTGTAAACAATTTCGCTTTATTCTGCAGTTCCTATTATTCATGGTTTTAATAAAAAATGATCGCTCTCCTGCACTGACCTATCCAGAAATATTGAACTCATTAGCCTTACCATATATCTTTAATTTAACAGTTTTGAAATATTTTTTTTGAATTGTGAAAATATTAAGGGAAATATAAATTTTTGAATATGGGAGAATAGATGGAGTGCCTCTTTAAAATATTAATGTATGAAGGGCGCAGCACTCGGGAATTGACCTTGTAAGCTTAATGCTCAACCAAGTAAAAATCCCATCTACTCTAATGAGATTAATATTCTTTTCATTGGTGGTTGATGTTGATCAAATTCCCATAAGAAAAAATATATATATTATTAATTGGATAAAAAGTAAATGTAAAATTATATTACGAAAATTATATTCTGAATCAAGCCAAAAATATATAGAAAAGCAGATTGAGGAAGCTGAAATTTGCCTGGGTCAAGCACGTATAAGGAGGGGAGCAAAAGAAAATTAGAATTTTATCAAA
Organism: Forficula auricularia; assembly: GCA_024734495.1. Lineage (NCBI taxonomy): Eukaryota > Metazoa > Arthropoda > Insecta > Dermaptera > Forficulidae > Forficula > Forficula auricularia. The sequence continues at coordinate 9,845,342 of JALMQS010000064.1, forward strand.
TAAACACGTGACTTCAAGAAAGTGTGTTTCCTGGCTTCCCTCTTTCCTAAAATTTATAATAATTCTTCTCTCTAAAAATGCTGCTAAAAATTTGGGAAGTAACCATAGCAACTGCATTGTTTTCTCATTCATTATCTTTGCTGAAGACATGGAGAAATCGATCTAAAATCAAAAATAGCCATCGATTCTCATCTAATTCTGAAGAATAACCATTCTACAAATGGATTTTTGATGTTTCGATTATTATTGGCAAACATTGCTGAAAACAGAGGAATCAACTTAAAATCAAAAATAGCGATCTATTCTCATCTAATATTTGAATAATAACTATTCTATATTGGATTTTTGATGTGTCGATTATCGACATCAAAAATGGAATTACTAAAGTTATTCCTCCAGTATTAGATAAGAATCGATCATTATTGTTGCTTTTAAGTCGATTCCTCAATGTTAAAAATGCAATGTAGAATGATTATTCCTTAAATATCACATGATAATGGATGGATATTTTTGATTTTAAGTCAACATTAACTTCAAATAGCCAGTAATATCCAATTAAACAGGAGTTCTCCCCTAGCTTCATTACTCACCTCCTCCCAGTTTCATGAAAAGTACTCCACCTCCATTTTATTCACTTCTAAAGAATTACTTTTTATTACTTTTTTTGAAGTTATAAGACTTGACCGTTTTTATTTTTAGCATAATAATGCTAAAATGCAACAGTTTTCAACCCCCCCCCCTCCCCCAGAAATTTCAATGACATTCTATGCATCTTAACCCCTCTTTCTTGTGGGCCCCTCTGATTAATAGTAAAGGATTAAACATATTAATATTTCAAATGACTATGGATAAATTCTAGGAACAATCATTTGCAGCTTATTTCATATTTTGTTTGAGGAATAAACTCATTTTAATTAAGAGATGAAAGTTAATATTAATTAAAATAATATTGAAGATGGAAAAACTCAATCCATTAATGAAATAAATTTCCTAAATAAAAAAATAAATCAAATATTGTTTTAAAAAATAACTGAGCCGGAGGGATTAATATATGAAATTTTGTTGTCTTAGTCTTTATTGATAAAAACAGTTTGCACACAACTCCATATAACTAATTAATTTTAAACCTGCCAATAACCACCTACGTATAGTCAGCTCTGGACAAAATTTCTATCACATCTTAATATATTATATAAAACAGCCACATCTCTGGAACTAGAAAGATTAAATTTGGAGTGTATATTTTTTATGATTTATGGGTGAACTAAGAAGGGATTTTTTGAAATTCGAACCCTAAAGAGGGGAAAGGGTCCCAAAATGTTTTTTCAGAATTTTCCAAGGTCTCTTAAAACCGAAAATATATCAATATTGTTTTAGCTTAACAAGGTGAATCATTAAAATACAAAAAACAGATTTGGCTATTTTGTTATATGTATTTGTGGAGATATAGTCATTTTGGGGTAAATTTTCAAAGTGTTCTATCTTCTGGGGTTTTTTAAGTTTTAGCACTCAATTTTGGTATATAGATTTATTGTTGATATATTTTAAAAGTTTTTTTTCATTTTTTTCAAAATTTGTCCACTTAAACGAAAAATAAGTGATTTTTGATTTGGGGTCTTAAAAACAAAAGGTTTGGTATTTACATATATATTAAAGTTTTGTCTGTACATTGGTCCAAATCACGTCAAATTTTGGTTGCACTCGTTTCAAGCAAAGTTATGAACGAAAACACTCTCAACAAAATTTCTATCTGTATGTATGTTTGTTTCCGTGGGTTCCGCGCAAATTTTGCTCACAATTCACGTAAAAACGGCTGAAGGAATCATTATGAAATTTCATATTTGGATCAGATGTCTTCTATTTAAAATCATTGCTATATAACGTTTTAATATTGTGACCCCAAAATTGGATTTGGGGGGCGGGGGCGCACTAATGGAAATGATCAAATAACTCCCAAACTATTAACTCTACGGCAAATTTTGTTATAAGCAAAGTTGTATGGCATGTGATTTCTGAAAACTTTTGTTTAAAAAAATTACCTACCAAAAAAAACCACCCAAAAAGGGGGAGGGGGAAGGGTGAAAATATGAAAAATCTTGTCCTTGGAGCAAACTCAAAAGTGATCAGAGACAAGGGAAGAGAGTTCAGGGACGGGGAGGGAGTCCAGGGGGCGAAGTCCCTTGGCTATTAATTCTATATACAGCGAATAGATGTCAACTCTTATCCTGATTTTGCTAATAGCTTATGTCATGCTGAAAATAGAAAAAAACTTGTTTCGCATGATCATTTATACTCTTAACATGATTATATTTATATCTTGTATATTAAAAAAAAATTAATACTCTTTACTTACATATGATATAATAATAAAAAAAAATTCAATAAGAATTTTTTTATAAACTGAAGAGCGAAATTTTTCTAATTTTCTTTTCTTTTTTTTCTTTTTTAGCAACGATACAGTCAGAATCCTCTAAATCTTTTCAAGATAATTCGACATTGCCTCACTACGGAAATCAAACTTGTTCACCAAGTAGAAAACGTGAGTAATTTCAACTATTTACAATTATATTTGTTTTTATTTTTTAAAAATTAAATAATTTTGGATGTGATTTCACAAAATAAGTTTTTTATTCTCTTCTGAAGAGACTAAGAGACCTAAATTATTAAGATTTCAAATTTATTTGGTTTAATTTTACTAAATCTTAGCTCACTAAATTGTTATAATGTTTTAATGTTTCTAGATCCTAAAATTGACATCTCACTCCTTAAATACAATTTAAACATCTTATCTTCTTTATCTGTAGAAATACTCTCAGCCAATCTTATGGAATTTTACTTAGGAAAAGGGGTGTAGGTTTTAGGTGAAACATGATATTAATTAATAAAGTAAAGGGAGTGTAGTTTCACAGTGAATGAAATAAAACTCAAAGAGGTTTATACAAACTCAATATATTTCAGATTAAAAACTGTTTTTACTAGGTGTATAACCTTAAATCCGCTGTTTTTTAGTCAAAAACACATGGTTTTTTCATAGAAAGCAAAATCAAATTTATTCAAAGTACTTGCCCTCGCTAGCTACACATTTCTCCCATCTCTCGGGCAATTTGTAGATACCACGCCAAAAAAATCCCTTCTCTTTTGAGGCAAACCACTCATCAAGCCATTTTCGGACGTCTTCGTATGAATCGAAGTGCTGCTCAGCGAGCGCGTGGCCCATTGACGAAAACAGGTGGTAGTCTGAAGGGGCCAAGTCTGGTGAATAAGCGGGATGGGGTAGCAGCTCCCAGTTGAGTGTCTCCATGTAGTTTTGGACCATTTTTGACGTGTGCGATGGTGCGTTGTCGTGGAGAAAAATCAGCTTTTCATGTCTTTGTTGATAATACGGTCTTTTTTCACGCAGAGCACGGTGCAATTTGATCAGTTGTTGGTGGTAGCGGTCGGCGTTGACAGATTCACCAGGTTTCAACGTCTCATAGTAAACGATTCCCTGCTGATCCCACCAAACGCACAGCATCGTCTTCCGTCCGAAGCGATTTGGTCTTGAGAAAGATGTTGATGGTTGGCCGGGGTCAACCCATGATTTTTGCGTTTAGGGTTTTCGAAATATACCCACTTTTCATCGCCTGTCACAATCCGATGCAGGAACGACTTTCTTTTTTGTCTGGCAAGCAAGATTTCGCATGTGTTTTGGCGTCGTTCAATTCATGCGGCACCCATTTTCCGATCTTTTGAACCTTTCCCATAGCACGTAGCCGCTTAGAAATGGCTGGTTGAGTAACACCCAATTGCTCGGCAAGCATTTTCTGCGATTGCGTATCGTCCTCGTCCAAAAGAGCCTGCAATTGATGGTCCTCAACCTTCTTGGGCCGATTTTCACGCTTCTTGTCCCACAGGTCAAAATTGCCATCTTTGAGCCGCCGAAACCAATCCCTGCAGGTCGTTTCCGATAAAGCACTGTCGCCATAGGCCTCCACAAGCATTCGATGCGATTCGGCAGCAGATTTCTTCAAACTGAAGCAGAAAAGCAGAGCTTCCCGCATATGCTCTTTTTCTGGCACAAAACTGGACATGATTACCCAAGGAAAAACAGACTTTGTGTTATGAAATTGTTAACAATGATCACTGATTAATGTTGTCAGACGTTAAACTCATGAAATAAAATGTATGGCGTGTCCATGGTAGTTCAATACGAGCACTAGCGCCATCGATGAGCAAACAGCGGATTTAAGGTTATACACCTGGTAATCTGTAAACTCCTGATGATGGACTAATAATCCGAAATATATTGAGTTTTATTTCATTCACTGTGAAACTACACCTCCTTTACTTTATTAATTAATCTTATGGAATTTCTTGGCAAGTACTTGTTTTCTATGTGATTGTTTATTTCGTTATGTCAGAAGACAAAAGCCGTTAAATTACGAAGTCGATTAATAATTTTTTTCTTGACACTATAGGTACTTAAAAATCGCTGATTATTTTATTCAAAACAGTGGCTCTCATCAGTTTTACTTTTTTCCTCAAAAACGATTCCTAAATTTTTTTAAAATCGCTGGGCTTAACAAAAATCACAATTTCTGTGATTTTTTTATCACGATTGGAACAATGAGATCATTAATTTGAAAGGTGAAAATTGGTAGTATCATATGATTTCAAAGAAGACGGAGTTGTAACTGAAAGTCATTCATGTGGTACAAGGGGGAGCTTTTTGTTATAATATTGATCGAAGAAGATGTGGCACCTTAAATATCCAACCTCTGTTGTCCGAGGTGGACCCTTACATCTTGAAAAGAAGGAAAATAAATTCCAGGGATTGTGGTTTGGAGTTGGAAGTACTTGTGAATATGGGTATTGAAATATTTAAATTTATTGGCAAAAATCAGCATGCACTAGTTAACGGGAAATTAAAACTATTATTCTTATGTGAGAAAAGATTATGTTCCCCGATAACTATCTGCCAATAGATGTCGGGGGTGGGATTCGCATTGTTTTTCTTTGTGCACTTTTCTAATTGCTCTTGAGATTATCTCTCAACTGTCTTCAAACGATCCCATAAGGAAAGCATTACATCCAGCTTTTGTTGTTTGTTTTTTAAAATTCATTTTATTTTGCGTGTAGTCACTAGAGACAGAGAAAGGCTAATTATGCAGAATTCTTGAAAAGATATCACACCTATCGAGTTTTCTCTATTTCTTAGGACGACTTTAACCAAGGGGTGAATCGCGATTGGAATTAGGTGTACACGTCTTTGGAACTATGTGGAATTATTTTGGAATTCATTAAATAATGCCCCTTCATCTATTGTCTTCTACTTGGAAGTGGAAGTGGAAGTAGGTGTACACTATATTAAGTCGCGGTTCACCTCGGCTTTAACTCTAGCTGGCTGCGATAGTTTATTCCTCCCTCGATCATCTGGAACATTTTTGAAAAAGTTTCCCTCAATTTTAAATTAGCTTTTCGTGCTTCACTTCAGTCAAAACTCTTTACAAAAATCCTGAAATCCAAATCTCTCGTTAATGCGGTGATTTTAAGTAAAGCATCATAAGTTCTGGTATTTTCTGAAAACTGAGTATTTCATGTACTAAACAAATAATCTTGAGTGAATTTTTTTTTTCATTTTCATAACCATTTAGTGTATTTTCATTCATTTTTTTTCTTTTCTAAATCTACGGACCCGAGGGAAACCCCTTCCTTATTGTCATACACATGACATGACACCCTCTTTGTACATGACATTTCTAAATTCTGATTCTTTATCAAATAATTGTAAAGAGTTGATTTTCTTATAGTTGCTTTATGATTGCTTTTTGCTACAAATAAAATGTACTTGATTCAGAATTTTTTCTTTGTAAAAAAAAATTAGATTATCTAAAAGTTCTTGAAATTGACGACTTTGAAAAGTTCTTTTTCTTAACATCCCCATCTACAATTTATAGTCTATAAGGACTTGATTTGCCACGCCCGAAGGCAAGAATACAACGTCTCTCACACAACATTTTCTTTTTGGATTGAACTGCCATCTGGTTGATTTTTCTTTCGTAATATTCAAAAATATTATTAAATAATACATTTAATGATATCATTAAAATTTCAAATATTTTTATTTTTAACTTGCTTATTTAGAAATTCAATTAAGAAAAAAGTAACGCAGATATACTATTTATTTAATTCTTTGAACATCATCAAGTACAACTTTTAAATTTTATGTTTACACAGTTTTAAAGATAATAATTTTATCAGGCCAATGGCGTCCATTATTCTCAATACACGTTACGAACTCGGAAGTTTCGTTCAACTCTTTCTAGCATATCGACGGGTACCTATGTTGGCGACATCTTGACGAATGTTGTTCTTCAGTGAGCCAGAGTCCTAAGACGATCGTTGTAGACTTGTGATTTTAGATAGTCCCATAAAAAATATTCGCAGAGGGCTAAATCAGGCGACCGTGCTGGCCAGTGCAGATCGCCCCTCAAAGAGATGACGCAGTGTATTGAAAATAATGGACGCAATCTTCCTGATATCATCTTTAAAACTGTGTAAACATAAAATTTAAATGTTCTACTTAATTCCGTTCAAAGAAATAAATATATATCTGCGATATTTTTGAATTTCTATATAAGCTAGTTGCTCCCTGCTAACCAAGTGGACCCGGGCTCGAATCCGACTCAAGGCATCCGGCTAAAATCTGATCCCTGGCTAGAGACAAATTAAAAAAAATAATAATAAGTATCGTAAATTGGCTTATGGCTAGAAAGGCCGAAAAGCCAAAAAAAGCAAGTTGATCTGCCCCACTCTATATATAGGGTGGGCCATCTAACGTTTGGAATTTGAATCGGCTATAAAAAAAAAATTATAAGTTTATTAGAAAGATTGGACATTTTCATTTAAGAATGAAACACAACATCATTCAAATGACTGCCACGACTGGCTTGACAGTACTCCATCCGATCAACCCAATTGAAAATGTACTGAAAAATTGGGTTGATCGGGTAAGTATATCAAGCCAGATGGAGTACTGTCAAGCCAGTACTGCCACAGTCATTTGAATAATGTTATGTTTCATTCTTAAATGAAAATGTCCAATCTTTCTAATAAATTTATAATTTTGAAAAAATATCCATTAGTTTTTTTATACCCGATTCAAATTCCAAACGTTAGATGGCCCACTCTATGATATATATAAAGAATAAAAACTTGTATTATGTTAATTTTTAATTCTTCTTCTTTGCCTGCCATAATCGATTCCAAGTGGAGACAATCTATTCCAGAGTAAAATTCACAGGGGTGTTTTCCCGTTGCCTTTCTCTAGATTTATTGAGTCGCCTTGCATTTTTCTGACTGAAGCAAGATTCGACGTTCTCTAGCCACTACACTACACTAGCTGTGTATCTATTTTTAAACTCTTTTTTTTTTTAATAATTTCGATTATATATTGGATCAATATAGGTATTATACATCGGTTACATATACTTCTTCTCGCTAGATGTCTATATGAACGCCGAAGCAGGAAATATAGGAGAATTAATAACTTTGCTGGGGGTAGGTCCGCCCATTCTTAACCAGAGTGTGTGGGTAAATAAAAGCTAGAATAGACTACATATAGTGGTTTTATTTCAGTTCATATCATTGTAGGCTAGTTATTTATATAATTGAAAAGTTTTTATTTTGCTGAGAGTAGGAGAGTTGTTGATTCATAAAGAGAAACAAAAAGTTGTCCTCTGCTTGATGCAATTAAACATACATACACATATATATAAAATAAATATATGTACCAATATATATTATATATTTGTTTGAGACTATAGTTTCGAAGGCTTGGCCTTCATCATTAGTCCTTTTTAATTATAAATATTATTTTTCATGGGGTCAGTATTGATATTGAAATTTTTTTTGTTCTTCCTTAGCCGAAAGCCAGTTAGAATTATTTTAATAGAATTTTTAATTTTAACTGGCTTTCGGCTAAGAAGAACAAAAAATGTTCAATATCCACCTATGCTGACCCCATGAAAAATAATATTTATAATTAAAAGGACTGATGATGAAGGCCAAGCCTTCGAAACTATAGTCTCAAACAAATAAATAATATATATATATATCGTCGCTGATCTTACAAAACCTCGTAAGTCCTAAATTCACTGTTTGCCAGAAAACAAGAAAAACCATTTTAAACAACAATACAAACAAATACATTGCAATATTTATTATTTGTCCGTAGCGCGAAATTAAATTGGAATAGAATAATAAGGTTTCAATAGACAGATGCGCCCTGAAAAGTTGGTCGGTATAAACCTATAAAACATATTTGACCAAAAATCGGACTTACGAGGTCTTGTAAAATCAGCGACGATATATGTGTGTATATTCGCATCAAGCAGAGTGTGTATATTCGCATCAAGCAGAAATCAACCTCTTTATTTTTCTTTATTATAGTTATTTATAATATTCATAAAATATATGATATTAAAATTTGTTCCCCAAAAAAGTTGATGAATCGATTTTATTTTTTAATTAAGCTTAAAAATGTATATATTAATGAAAAGAAAAAAATATAAGGGTCTCAGATGGAATGGTCTTTTAATGCTAATTACACCTTTCACTAGAGAAAAATAAAGCCGTTTATTGTTTGTCACAGTCACTTTATTGAGGCCTAAAATGGTTAAGTAATTTAAAAAACTACTAATATCAAAGGCTTGAACCTCTGCATGAAAGAATGCATTGTTTTCACATTACCATATGATTTACAAGATTTAGACTACCCTTAGATATCAAACGAAGAGAGGTAAAGATTAGAGAAAAGAAAACGTGTGGAATAATGAGAGGAAAAGGTGTGCTGAAGCACGTTGGGACACAAGCAATAGCTAAAAGGATATTTTGGAGAGTGGGGTAAACAAGAAAAGAAGAAGGGGAAGACCTAGAATAGACAAAAGTGCGTGGCCGCAGGTCACGTTAGTAGGGATCCATCTTTCTTAAAAAGAAGATAGGAAATGTTAGTGTAATCGTGTAATAAAAACAAGGGCAGTTTATTGAGGGAAAGTGTCTTGATTGATCTAAGAAAGTGAATATCATGTGGCGTGCAATCAGCCCAGAAGAATATTTAATGATGGTGAGTGTCACATGGGGTCCACTAAACACTATAAAATAGGTATAATTGAAAGGCTTGTGGTGTGCACTAAACACAACATGCTATTCAATTATAAGTTGTAAAATGAAGAGAGAGAGAGAAGGGCAGTTAAGTAAGTTACCTACGTGGGTGGCCATGAACCCTAGCGCCATTCTCGCTACTCTCGACTATTGGACTACTGGATTCAATTTAATTTTTCCTTATTCGTGTTTAAAAATCAACAAAAATCATCCATCGCGATACCCACGATAACTCAAGACCTTATAGTGATAGACTGTTCGTTCTGGTGTCGGAATCTGTGTAGGTATTTCCAAAAAATGAACTATTTTAGCTTTCAAATTTTCTTCTGAAAAATCCAAAAAATTGGAAAAAATAGTATCGTTGAATGAGAACAGATGTAATTAATGAGGCGAAATTTGGAGAGAAAAAATAGTATTAATAAGCTCCACATTTCTGCCACGTTTCAGATTTCTAATTCAAACTGTTTGCTGTCAAAAAATTATCAAAATTTGCAGAGATCATTGAATTTTGGAAAAATTTCACTTTTTCGTATAATTTGTTAAAAAAAAGGTAATAATTATTTATTGACAAATCGAAATGACATGAACAATATATAGATAGAAGAGAGGACCATTCAATATTACCACTTACAGTTGTAAGTATATCTTACTCTACCTAACAGATAAATATATCTTAGACTATACTAGCCTGCTTGATAAGTCAATTACAATACATGATCATGCAAAAATAATTTTCATTTCTATCAATTCTTATAATTTTATGAGAAACTGTCAATAATATTGCAATCAACCCTTGTATTAACTGATGATGGGTGAACTGTGTTTTACAGACCTGATCTCACAATTTCGAGAAAAAAATATCGAATTTTCCTCGTCATCATCATATCATTAGATTATTCAATCAGAAGACTCACATCTCATATTGTTAATTATCTGGGGAAAATTTATTACTCTCTCCATTTTTATCCTACTTGCTACTTCACTCTACAGAATATCTTTAAACAACAGCTCTTATCCCATCATTGGATTTCATACCTTCCTCAGAGACAATGGTCTCTTTTCTCTAATCCTATCCAGAACTTATTCATTTGTACTTATAGAGATCAATATTTAATCTGCAACCTTCTTCTGTAGCCGGCCTAATATTTCTAATATAAAGAATTAATCGAATTTCAGGCTTTCTAATTTCTTATTTTACTGCTTAAAAATGCAAAAATTATATTTTAGGATGTTTTCATTCGTTGCCAAGGGAAGGCATAAACAAACATTCATTCATTCAATATTCATACAAACACGGCTCGAGATCATGGGGACTTATCTCTGATATGCATAAACTAAGAGATGTTTCAAGAAATTAATTTTTAATAGTGTATTATATTTTAATTTATAATTATTATTTTAAATTTGCCTGCATCAGGTAATGTCACCATCTGTAAAATTTACAGAGAGCGTACCAAGTCTTGAAAAAGTTTTTCACTTTTTCCTGTAGTTCGTATTTAATTTTTAAATCTTTCCGAAATGGGAAACCGTCTGGGTATCATATTTTTATTCATTAAAATTTGATCATTAATATTGTAACATACACGGGAGTTTGTGATTTTTATTTATTTTAAAAATAAAATTCAATTTATTAATATAAAAATGCTCTTCCTATTTTTTTTTATTAATATTAAATTTTAATCCCTATTTCATTGATTTTTATTTTCATAAATATAAAGTAAACATTCATAAGTCAGCAATTCATTCGGAAAATCTTTTTCTCCCATTTATTTTTGATTTGATTTGATTTGACTTATATTAAATTTATTTTTCTTTCCTTTCTTTTATCATTGATGTGAAGTAAATCTTTCTCCTTTTTTGTTCGTTTTGAATTTATGATTCATATATTTTTTTTTTCCCTAAAATCCATTATCAGATATAAAGAGTGTAATGCATAAAAAAATGCCCAATTAGACACAAATATATTAATATATAATTTGAAATTATATCTTTTTTATTTATTTTTATTTTTATAATCAATTTCAAATTTTCATAAACTTTATTTTAATTTAAATTTTTTCTTTTGTTTTTTGACCAGGCTGGGGGATCTGGAAGAGGAATGATACCCGGATTAGTTTTGACGCCTGATCCTTCGGCTGAAATCAGCCATCAGATTGAATGTCTTCGACGAAGCACGCAAGAGACTGGAGATGAATTACGCAAAATGGAACAAGAACAAGAATCATTCGCACTACAATATCATGAGTGTACAAAAATCAATGGTAGGATCCTTATTATTTGTAAACATTTTTGATTTCACAATTTTATAGTATAATAATTTTTACGCTGTTTCGTTTATTCATGTTTATACATTTTTGAAACAAGGAGAAAATGATTTTAAAGCAAATTTTTTCCTTCTCTCTGAATTCTAGCCCTCAAGATGACTAAATAGTTCATTCTGGTGCCAAAATATTTAAATTTTCAAAAAGAATAATTAATTTAATTTTGAACTTTTTAGCTTCATAAATTTAGGTTGAAAAATAAAATGCACAAAATAAAAAATAAAAAATAAATAAAATACACCAAATAAAAAGAGCTATTGTACGGTCGTAACAATTAATGAGTTGACATTTGTACCTGCTTTTTTAGCGTTCGCTTTAAAAAGTAAATTAACGTAATTGTTTCACCATATGGGTTTTCTTAGGATTTTTGTGAAATTTAGTCAGATTATTATTTAAATGCTTCTGCATCGATTGGTGGCAAAACGAAATATATGAACCATATATATAGTTACGGAGGTATTAAATTCCAAAGATAGTTTTTTTCAGACTCTTATACATTGCACTATACGGGATATCGGAAAGTTTACATACATATTTAATTATAATTAAGAAACTCTTCTTACCATTGTTATAAAAAACTAAACCAACATTAAACAATAACTAATACATATTTTAAGAAAATTTTAATTCATAGTTACAACACAGTTTCTGAGATAATAGTGAATAAATAATGAAAAATTTACACTAAAAACAAACTGACAACAACGTATATATTTAACCTAAAAAGTAGATTAACTTTAGTACTTTTTTGACGTCTTTTCGCTTCAGCCATTGTCGCAACAGCTTTTAATCATTTAATAAGAAGTTTTTGTTTAATAAATCGACCTTTATAATGTATTTTATCTGTCATTTCTATGATAAAAATATTCAAGCTCTGACAGTGGTGCCAGATTTGTCAAACGAGTACTGGATTGGCTAGTAGTGGTACATAAACAGCAAAAAGTTTTCGGCTTATGAATTATGAATCCTTATTGTCTGTTCTATATACTCTAGCATTAACTTTTTGCTAGTAAAGTGTGTGTCTTCCGTCCATTCGGCTATGGTTTAAGACTTAGAAGTCGAGCTATGATAAAGCATACTGTTCCAAAATGAATAAAATTTGCCTAACGAATATTTACCCCTTCTATTTACCTGTTATTTTATCGGGTAAATGTGCTTTGAAAAAGTACCTATTTCTACTCAGATCCCAAACCACACTTTTGCTTCCTTCTTTCAAAAACATAATAATTTTTTTACGGTCGAGGACGAGGGGTGAACCGCGACCTAAAATCGTGTACACCTACTTCCAATTTAATTTCAAAGTAGAAGACAGTAGAATACAATAGATTATCTAATGAATTCCAAAATCATTCCAAAGACGGTGTACACCTAATTCCAATCGCGGTTCACCCCTCGGTCGAGAATATGGTAAAAATTAGCAAGTTTTTTACTGTTTTTGGCCGTAAAGATAAAAGTAAATAAATATTATATGCAATATTGATTTACTATGAGTTAAGATTTCTTGGTCACTTGTTTCACATTAAAATTAAAAAAATATAAAGATGTAAATTTTTTCAATATTATATATATTTTGAGCTGTAAGCTCATCTTCAGGAAAGTACAGAACTATAACAGTTATAATTCTGTACTTTCCTAAAGATAAGCTTACAGCTCAAAATATATATATTGAAAAAATTTACATCTTTATTTTTTTAATTTTAATGTGAAACAAGTGACCTAGAAATCTTAACTCATAGTAAATGAATATTGCATATAATATTTATTTACTTTTATCTTTATTAAAGATGTTTCACCTTGCACCAACACTACAATCTCTATTAATTGTTTTTGGTCATCTTTATTCAAAACTCCATCATAATCCACCAAAGAACATTCATTCAGCTTTATACTGGTTGAGTGAAAAAGAATCTGTGTTCTGTTTTTAAGGAATACTAAAAAATTCAAGTAGCTTAGTTTTTATTAACGAATTGATCAGTACTTTTAATCGAAACAAAGTTCAATCATAATTTTTATGATAAAAAATCTGAAATCATGTATAATCAAAATTTATTTTAAATTTTATTATGAATTATTTCTAATTTAACAAGGGAATGTATGAAAGCTTTTTGTTCTAAGAATCCTTTGATTTATTCGAAATTTAATCAAGGTACCTAATTGAAATTTTGACACATAGAAACATGATCTCTAATTCCTATATATATATATGGTATATTATTTAGTAGTTATTATATTATTTCCGTCCATAATGTGTAATAATTTCCATTATAAACTTTCGAATTATTTAGTAGGTTTCTCCTCTCCACCAGCTAATGCACATACGTATACAAGAAGGCTAATTAAATTTAAATTTAACTTTACCAATCATGCAAAGTGAAAATAAACTAATTAATTACTAAAAATACTAAAATAAATAATAATAAAAAATATAATTGAATGGCTTATTTATAATTAAAATTAGGTGAATATTTATTGTAAGATCCACCTGGATGAGTTAATTGTAGCCCCTCCGAAATCACACATAAATGAAAGATTTTCCTACGCACTGTGTGTTTTCTTCTTTTGTTTCTCACACCGACAACAAACGCAATTGGAGGGGCTACAATTAACTCATCCAGGTGGATCTTACAATAAATATTCACCTAATTTTAATTATAACTAATAATAATTACACTTTTCTTTTGGTCTTTATTTTACATTATTATAAAGTAAAGTGGTAATTTGTTTTATAAATTAACGATTTCTTAATAAAGTGCAACATATCTAATATAATTAAATAAATTTATCGAATTTTTATTTTAGCACATATTCAACATCTACAAGCTCAAGCACAAACTGCTCAAAATATGGATGTAGAGAAGAAACTTCGACGACAAAAAGAAATAAGTGAGCAGATGCTAAATCAAAAGGTAGTTGTTCTTTTTTATTTACTTCATGTTCTAAAAAGTTAGTAATGAGAATGTCAGAATGAAATGGCAAACTTGAATGTGATTTTATTTGACATGTCCATTATTTGTTGCGCTCATATCAAAATGAATTTATCATTTTTCAGAGGAAATCAATATTCATTTATATATCATCACATACTACTAAAGGGCATTTGTGCCTGTGCCTGTTTATACATACTCGGCGGGCTGAAAAGTTCGTAGGCTGACACATAAATGGCGCCACTAGTATCAAATCCATATGATTTTTAGTTAGCCCCAACCTTCAAAAAACGCGTGTATAAATTTGACAGCTGTTGCACTATTAGTATCTGAGTTATAGCATTTTTAGTGAAAGAACTTTTAGTACTTTGAAAAAATGGATAAAAAGGAATTTCGTGTGTTAATAAAGCATTGCTTTTTGGCGAAAAAAATACTGTTGAAACCAAGGTTTGGCTTGATAAACATTATTCGGACTTTGCACCAGCAAAATCAACCGTAGAAAAGTGGTTTGCTAAATTTAAACGAGGCGAAATGAGCACCGAGGACGATGCACGCAGTGTACGCCCCAAAGAGGCAGTTACCGACGAAAACATAAAAAAAGTCCACATAATAATTTTTGATAACCGTAAACTGAAGTTGATTGAGATAGCTGAGACCCTAAAGATATCAAAGGAACGTGTTGGTCATATCGTGAATGAATATTTGGATATGAGAAAGCCCTGTTCAAAGTGGGTGCCGAGGGAGCTCACAACCGACCAAAAACAACAACGAATCGATGATTCGAAGCAGTGTTTGGAGCTGTTCAATCGTAATAAATCCGAATTTTCGCGTCGATATGTGACGATGGATGAAACATGGCTCAATCATTTCACACTGGAGTCCAATCGACAGTCAGCCGAGTGGACTGCACGTGATGAACAGACTCCAAAGCGTGGAAAGACGCAAAAGTCGGCTGGCAAGGTTATGGCATCAGTATTCTGGGATACTCATGGTATAATATTCATTGACTATCTTAAAAAGGGAAAAACCATAAACAACGACTATTACGTAGCATTATTGGAGCGTTTAAAAGACGAAATCGCAGAAAAGCGGCCACATTTAAAGAAAAAGAAAGTGATGTTTCATCAAGACAATGCACCGTGTCACAAGTCAATGAAATCGATGGCAAAATCGCAAGAATTGGGCTTCGAATTGCTTCCGCATCCACCATATTCTCCAGATCTGGCCCCGAGTGACTTTTTCCTGTTCTCAGGAGGATGTTCGCTGGAAAGAAATTTTGCGCCGATGAAGAGGTAATCGAAGAAACTGAAGCCTATTTTGAGGCTAAAGACAAACGGTATTATAAAAATGGTATCGAAAAATTGTATGACCGCTATAATCGTTGTATCGCCCGCGAAGGGAACTATATTGAATAATAAAATAAAATTCTATCCAAAATTTTATTTTTCAATGCTAGCCTACGAACTTTTCAGTCCACCTGTTATATATGCCCCCCCCCCCCCCCCCAGGCTTGCCTGTATGTTCGTTTTCCTAGATATATTTAATTAAATAACTACTGAATTACTGGGCTGATTTTGACGAAACCTCCACCAAACTGTTCTTGTGAATCAGGAGAGCAGGGTAGGCTATATAACTTCATGCTACGAGCCTGTGGTACCCCTTTTCGGTCCCTGGTGAAAGCTGATCGGAGGCGAGGGTAAGTGTTTCGGGATCGGGGAGAGGGTTCTTGAGTGGAGAATGGTTGGAGATGGAAGAGCGTTCAGGTTCAGAGTGGATCAGGTGGGGGTCCAGAGCGGTATGGGGTTCTAGGGGTGGAGGTCCAGGGGGTGTACTCCTTGGCTAGCAACAAACAGGCCGCAGAATGCAGGCTATATATATATTATATAGGTGTAGGTATGTTTATTTACATAAAGCAGAGACAACCCCCCCCCCATTGATTTTCTTTTAAAAATCAAGTGCTAATCTCGGGAAGAAAATATTTTCCAATTTATCATTCGCTATATAAGCTTTAGAAAGCACGTGTTCACCAATACCAAAGTTATGTAACATGTAACGAGATTACTACTTAGATTATTGCCAATAAACACTTGTGTGCTGTTGTAATATAATATATAATTTCCAATACCTTTTAGGTTGATTGCATTCTGATTAAATTGAGTCATTGAGTGGGAGGCGGAGAGACCTTAAAGGGGTATGTTAGTTAGTTTGGATGCTCTCTTTAGTGAATTTCACAGTTCACCTTTTTTTTGACGTGACAACGTCTTATAATTCGATGGAGCCGGCTGCGCGCACGAAAAAACATGACTCATGCGGCGTTACCTCGCTCTGAGGCGTTACATTTAAAGCTTGAAGTGCAAGCGAGAGCGCCGAACGAGCGACAAAGATTGAGGCGGGCTTTTTAAAAGCTACAGTTACAAAAATTTTAATGATGTTTCCAAATTTTAAATTTAAGATTTATGAACAATAATTTAATCACAGTTTATTCTTATAATAAATTATTCAAAATTATTACTTTTTTACAACAAATTACAAGTAAATTTGCAAAAATAATTAAGTAACTAATTGAACAACAACTTTTATTCAGTTTACTTGCTGAAAGAAATAATGTCAATACAAAATTTATTATACTATATATAATATATAAGAGTTTAGATTAATTTGTAACAACGCTCTGAGAATGCTGCCGAAAGGGAGCGCTGATGCCGTCGATATATTTGCGGCAAATTTGAAATATAATTTTAATTGTAATTTGAAATGAAAGACTCTAATTGATTTTAAATTAAGAAACATTAAATATATTGATAATTATTCCCCCCCCCCCCCCGCCTCACTACTCAAAAATTAAATATTCAATTCGCTTTTCTTTGCGCACAGAAAAATAAATTAATCACATCTTAGTTGATTTATATTTTATATATTATTTGTTTATTTTTTAATAATTTGCAACTTTTTTATAATTTTTTAAAAATCTAAATTTTGTTATTCTCATTTTTGGATTTTTACAAAATTGAACGACTTAAGACACGCATGCCCGAGTTTCTCATGCCAATATTGGGGGGAGCAGCCTGTCATATCATACAAACAACACCTGATCTCTTTTAAATATTTGGAGCCTTTTATATACATTATCGAATTTAAAAAAAATGATATAATATAATTCTACTCCTCACACAATCCCACTTATTTAAATAAATCTATTTCCACACAAAAAATATCACAATGCTGTAGATTATAGAGAGAAAAAAATACTTCCAGATTCATATCTAGAGCCTCATTTCTGTAGCTGTGTCAGAACGAAAATGAGACGAAACTTTTAAGAGACTATGTATTTTCGGGAGTTTACAGGTATACATTTGGAGTGTGGTGTTTTAAGAGGAATAAAATTTTTGGACCTAGACGCCGCCCGCCAGGGCACCAGCCCGGAGGGCCGAGTTTCGAGGGCGTGCCGAAGGCACGCACGAAAAGCTCGTTATAAAATAATAAAATCAAAATTTAAATTTAAACAATAAATTTTATTCAAGTATTTTGTAAATTTAAAATGATTTTCTAAACGAAGAATTTTATGAAAAAAATCGGTTGTCTGTAAAGTCGGTTTACTGACGATAGTTGAACGTGACAACGTCATAAGAAAATACCATTCCATCAGTATTTTCTTATGACGCTGTCACGTTCAACTATCGTCAGTAAACCGACTTTACAGACAACCGATTTTTTTATGAAAATAATGAGAGAAGGAGTTACACCAAAAAAGGTGCAACCCCTAAAGGCCTGGGTTGGCCCCTCCATCGTGAAAAGAAGAAGAAAGAATTTTATGGGTTGGGCGGGGGTCGAAGGTATCTGTGGATACGGGTCTTAAATAGCTGAAGGTTATAAGTCGCGGGAAAGATGGTGGCAGGGAGCGAGTTCCAGTCTCTGGAGGTCATAGGGATAAAAGAGTTGGCGAAAGCGCTTGTTCGACTTTTATCCAATTTGACAGCGAAAGGGCGCTGAGCGTTTGAAAACCGCGTATTTCTCGTAAAGAGGGCATTAGGGGTTGAGATATGGTCATTCCGTGATAATTGATTTCAGCTCGACTGAACAGACACCGTGATAGTATCTGTAGTACATGGAAAGGGCAGAAACGGTTCTTCGGTGATCCAGGGAGTCGAGTGAGTTGGTTAGAGCCGGGTCTCCTATTAGTTTAATTGCTCGCTTCTGAATTGCATCCATTGTAGCAAGAGAATGCTTGGAGGCACCCCTCCACAGATGAGAGCCATATTCGAGACAGGGACGAATTTGAGCCTTATACAGTATAAGAAGTTGTCTGGGAGTATAACAGCGTCTAGACCTAAATAGGAGACCAAACTTGCGCGCTGCAGCTTTAGCAGTGGTTCATTGGTCATTCCATGAAAGGTCAGACCCTAGAGTTACGCCTAGCATTCAAATTTTATCCCTGAATTCTAGTGAGTTTGAGTCGAATGATATGTTTGGGATGTTTCTGTCCACGCGCCTAGAAATAAGGCAACACTGAGTTTGACCGATTTAGCTGGCAAAAATTATTTTTAAGGGTTCTAATAAAGTTAAGAACTTGAAATTTGATATATAGTAAAACTGTAATGGTCTAAGGATAGGTCATTTGTCAAAATTAAAAGTGCGATACAAAAAAAGGCTCACTGAAGAAATATTTTTTACCTGGGATATCGGTGAATAAGTTCTCTAAAATCTAATTAAACATGTTTTCTTATAATTTTAATTTTGACCTCCCACTCAAGCGCTATTAGCCTATAAAGTTGGTTGCACCTTGGTGATTCTCTCAATCAACTATACTTACAATCCTTCGATTTAAAAATATGTTAAAATTATTTTGCATCATAGAAAAAAAAATATTACAGACAATTTACAGTTTTATCTTTAATATTTGCATCATTAATCGTGAATAATTTTGTGTGACACATTAAATTGGTTTTTTTTAATTTTAAATTCCACTAATAGATCATTACAAATATTATCATATATATTAAAAGTTAGAAAACTTAATTGATGATAGGAGAGAAGGGAAGGATACCAATCGATTTGATTGGGGAATAATGGAATTTAAATAATTATCGGAAAAGAGGTTTTTATCTAATTAGATTTTTCCTCTTATTAAAAACAAGGACTCAAGATGAATAAGGACACTCGATGGTGGAGAAGCAATCTCCGAAATCGAAGCTAAAATACAAGGTATACATTAATTAATGTAAAATAATTGGTTTAATAAAATTTATATAAAAAAAAAAAAAACTTAATTGATGGAGTGGAATAATTATCGGAAAAGAGGTTTTTTTATCTAATTAGAAAAAAAAAAAAAAAACTTAATTGATTAAAAATCGAATTTTAAATCCCACAAGCGTATTTTTTTGTATTAGAATTTGGCAATTTAATTAATGAACTCAAAAATGGTTAGTTAATTAAATTAATGAACTCAAAAATGGTTAGTTAATTAAAATAATGAACTCAAAAATGTTTATTTAATTAAAATAAACTGCAACGGATCGTTGCTAAACTATATCCAAATTCATTTGAAATATTAATATGGTTATTCCTTTATTATTAATCAGATATCACTTGCAATTTGGAGTTCATGTTGACTTTAATTCAAAAATAATGATCGATTCTCATTTAATAGTCGAGGAATAACCATTCTACATTCGATTTTTGACCCTTCGATTATTATTGGTAACCATTGCTGAAGACATGGAGGAATCGACTTAAAATCAAAAATAACGATCGATTCTTATCTAATACTAGAGGAATAAAAACCTTATTGCATTCCATTTTTGATGTTTTGACTATTAATGGAACCTCTACTGAAAACGTGGAAGAATCGACTTAAAATCAAAAAGACTAAATTCTTTTATGGCAAACAACTCAAGCTTCAGTACTAGGTACTATCTTACTCTAGAGTAAAGTACTTTAAAATATAATTTTACTAATAACTTTATTTAACCTTTTTTGTGGTCCCCAAGGTACTTAAATTTCATCAAAATTGGTTAAGTCATTTTCAAGATATTTAGAAAAAACTAAAAAAATAATGAAATAAAGTACTAATGTTTGTGGGCCGAAATGTACCAAAAACTAATCAGCGCTTCATTTTGTTAAACTAATAGTAGGTTTTCAATTTCATGAAACCAACTTTATTAACAAGTTTTGAGGATGAGAAAACGATCTGGCTAGGTCTGTACCTCGACAAATTTCATCTTAATTATTTGTCAATTCGGCCCGCTTTTCTTCAACTGCATTGTTCAATTTCGTTAGTTGTTCAATGTAGACAACAGAATTGATCGTTCGGTTGGGTGGTAAGAGTTCAAAGTAGACAATTCCTTTGTAATCCCACCAAACTGATAACAAAACCTTCTTTTGATGAATACCAGTTTTTGATGTTGTTTGAGCTGGTTCACCTGGCCTGCTCCACGATCTTTTCCGCTTGATATTGTTGTAAACAACCCATTTTTCATCGCCAGTTATTAGTCGTTTTAAAAATGGATCATTTTCATTACGCTTCTTAGCAAATCGCAGCTGTTAATGCGTTGCGTTAAATGCGTTTCTTTCAGTTCGTGAGGAACCCATGTATCGAGTTTTTGAACATAGCCAAGTTGTTTTAAGTGATTTTCAATGCATGTATGTGATACATGAAGCTTCTCTGCAATCTCACGTGTTGTACTGTGACGATCCGAATCTATTATTGCTTTGATTAGGTCGTCATCAACTTCAAATGGACGACCAGAGCGTTTTTCATCTTTGAGTGAAAAATCACCAGAACGAAATTTGGCAAACCAATTTTGACACTACCGTTCTTTTAAGGCTTCGTCACCATAAACAGCACATAACTTTTTGTGAGCTTGCGATGCGTTTTTCCCTTTGCGGAAATAAAAAAGCAAAATATGACGAAAATGTTCCTTTTGATTTTCCATTTTTCAACGAACGCCAAACGAAAACCACGCAACCGATCAAAAAACTTTTTTTACTGATTGACAGCTGAATTGCCAACTATCAAATAACAAAATGTGTTTTACATTTGGACTACGCCAGCAAACCTAAAAATTCAACTGAAGCCATCTATGAGTGAAATCCGCAATTACTTAGTTGCCAACCTTATATTTATAGATAAAAATCTCAATAAAAAAGTTTGTTTACCTTTTTTTCAATTATCTTTTATTTATTAATTGGTTTTTAAATTTTAAAACCCACTAATAGGTTAAAGCAAATATTAATATATATATTAAATTAAACAATTTAATTGATTAGAGAGGAGGGATAATGGAATTGAAATAATTATCGGAAAAGAGGTTTTTTTATCTAATTAGATTTTTCCTCTTATTAAAAACAAGGACTAAATATGAATAAGGACACTCGATCGTGGAGAAGCAATCTCCGGAATCGAAGCTAAAATACAAGGTATACATTAATTAATGTAAAATAATTGGTTTAATAAAATTCATAAAAAAAAAAAAAAAAAAAATAATTGATTGATGAATTGATTGGAGGGAAAATAACCAATCTACTTGATTGGGGAATAATGGAATTGAAATAATTATCGGAAAAGAGGTTTTTTTATCTAATTAGATTTTTCCTCTTATTAAAAAACAAGGACTAAAGATGAATAAGGACACTCGATGGTGGAGAAGCTATCTCCGGAATCGAAGCAACAAATACAATGTATACATTAATTAATGTAAAATAATTGGTTTAATAAAATTTATAAAAAAAAAAAAAAAAAAATTAATTGATTATAAATTCGAGTATTAAATCCCACAGTTAATAAGAAATATGAATATATATTAGAATTTGCCAATTTAATTGATTATTATAGAAAGAGAGGAAGAGGAGAGAGGAAGGAAGATTAACCAATCGACTTGATTGGGGAATAATGGAATTAAATAATTATCGGAAAAGAGGTTTTTTTATCTAATTAGATTTTTCCTCTTATTAAAAACACGGACTAAATATGAATAAGGACACTCGATGGTGGAGAAGCAATCTCCGAAATCGAAGCTAAAATACAAGGTATACATTAATGTAAAATAATTGGTTTAATAATTTATCTAAATTGATTATTATAAAACTCGATACATTGTTATTTAATTAAAAAAAAAATAGATGTGTGGCACTCGGGGACTGCCGCGGTAAAGCTATTGCATAGCATTTTTTATCAACTTGTGAATTATAATATTTTTTTTTCTTTGATATTAATTCAAGTTTTTTCTTTGATATTAATTCAACTTACACTTTTTGAGCGTGGTGACCGATAAGAAAACAATGTTTTTTCTTTTTCTTTTATTGAATAAATGAGAAGTTAATATTGTTTAAAATATTTTTATTATCTTACAATACATGTAGGTTATTCAGGAATTTTATCATTGTAACTATAGGTTTATGGTAACTGAAATAAGAAACATAAGTTTGAGACTTGATATCCTCTAAATATCTGGAAAATACCGCGTCAATGGTGGTCCCATATTTTGTTGTGGATTTTTGTGGATCATTATTCATTTTCAAATTCAATTTTTCCGAAAGAAAAGTTGTCAACCGCTCTGAATTTTTATCAGTGAAGTTGATGTTGAAATCGCCAGCCAAGATAAGTGGAAATTTATTACCATTTGTACCAAGTATTTTCGACCCTTCTTCAGTGTACTCCAGTAAAGTGCGATGAATAAAATGCTCTACCTCGTCCAATTTTGGATTCGGAGAAATGTAAATTGCTACCATGACTATGTGTAGGCCATTTCTAAGTTTGCATAATGTGTTATTTTTTCAGAAAATTGAGACCTGGTTATGAAAAAGATATTTTTAAATAAATTCTTGATTATTTTTTATTCTTTAAAAATATAATAATATAAAAACAATTATAAAGCGTTTAAACGTTTAGGGATAACAACACACCACAATCACAATAGTTCTTCAAGGCCTTTGAGAACAATGAATTAGCCCAACCCATTGTCTGTCTGGGTACAAAAGTAAAAGAGAAACCCTTTTTAAATCCCTAAGATAAGATTGGAATTTGTCTACCTGAGAATAATTAATTTGATTACGAAAAAAAAACATCAAAAACAATATTTCATTATTCGTGTCCATGATTAATAATTAAAGGAATCGTAGGGAGTTGGACAAGACTTTAAATTAAATTAAATATAAGTTTTGATTAAATATGCCATACGTTTCGTTGCTGTTTTGCAACTTCCTCAGTGGCTCATTTATTAAACTTATTTGTCAGGATTTTTAACTAAGAGAAAAAACGTTTCAAACAGTATTCTTTTTTCTATCACAATTCATTCAATTCATCAAATAACATAAAATATAAACCTTTTAAACAAAGTAATTGTTTTCTGTCAAAAAACTAAAAGAATCAAATTGAACAAAGAAATTTTTTTTTTTTTATTCTTATGTACTAAGATATCATTAAGAAGATTATTATGTAGATTATCTAGATATTTAGTCCAAGATTTCTTATTAAGGCGACGATATCCAAAATTGTGAAAGAAATCGAGAAACTCTAAATAATTATCAGTAAAAAGAAATTACCTTATTAAACGACTTGTTGTACTAACAGACCTACAAACATCAGGGCACCCTTTCCTGCCTTCGGAACTATACAGTCCTAAGACTGGTTTGGCTGAACTAATTCCCACCTCCACAAATAAACATAAAACTAAAGCTACTAAGTAGCGATGACATCAACATCCTCGCTGACTAGAGACCAACAAAAACGCGATAAATTATCTTTTAATATTTCTCATATAAGAGAATAGTTATAACATAACTAAATCATGTGTGAACAAGATCTATATATTAAAAAGAAAATTAGGAAGGATTTGAATTAAATTTCTTCCTGCTTATCTACGAGTACTTTCAATTGGGTTCATTCACAAAAAAAATAAATTCATTCAATTCCATAGTTATGTTTATTTTGATATTTATTTTTGTCATTTTAGATTGCTTCATTGATGCAACTTCGACTGATACTAGCTGATCGACTTAAAGACACCATCTCTAGGCTTAACATGCTGCAATCGAAAGTTCTCGACGAGGAACTCATTCGCTGGAAGAGGGAACAGCAACTCCAGGGCAATGGTGCCCAATTTAACAGCAACCTGGATATTGTCCAAGAATGGTAAGCTCTCTCTTTTTATCTCATTCGTTTCTTTTGATCAGCCTATCTTTCTTATTACTTTTCCTAAAGTTTATTTCTTCTTCAAGTGCTATACTCGATCCGAGCGTCGGCGATTACTCTGGGGAGTGTTGTAATTTTCCTGGGGAAATTTTTCACATGGGTGGTTTCCCATTGACTTCCCCTGAAGTAATCAGATTATAGCCCGTCAAATATTTGCAGCGAGTCGGGTTTGAACCCGTGCTAGCTTGATTAGGAGGCATGCCCTTTAAACACTTTTTTATTTTAAAGTGTTTATTAGCCAAAAAGATTTATATACATTTTTTACAGTAATATCCCTAACACTCCAGGATATGGACTATTATTTTAAGTTTAATCTACATTACATAGAATGTATTCGTAGTTATTAGTTAATATATTTATTTACTTATTTACATACATTTTCGGGTTTTTTTTCCTTCTTAGATTAAGGGATAGGGATATAACATTTTTTTTTTTTTTAATTTTATTTCCACTTTGTGAAACACCACTATAATCCGTTAAATAATTCCTCTATTTTTTTTTGTTTTACAAGAAATTGGCTTTAGGAAAAAAAACCTTGTTTTTATTATTTCTTTGGGAAATTATTTACAAAAGCGATGAGAGAGAAGGAATTTATACAATAGCTCGGTCAAGTTTGAACTTTTCCTTTTAACCACTCGACCAACCTGACTCCTAAGTTTATTTAGTTTGAATATTTAACTATTTAATTGAAGAAATAATTTGTAATTTCCAATTTTAATTAAATATTCATTATTTTAGCTCTATTAATATCCCTCGAATAAAATAATTTGGTTTATGGCTAACGATCCGAACATATTAACATAATAAACCTGACCTTTCTTATATTTATTTTGCATAGGTTATTGACCAGATGCTTCCAACTTCAACTTTTATTCATACTCACCCATCCTACTTCTTTCTCAGTCCCATCAACTTCATCTCAGTACACAACCAAATGTATCCTTGTTCTCGTTACCGGTTACCCTCAGCTATTTTTCATTATTAACACATCATTATTTTGCTAACGACCTTGAAATGTTGAAGACACACGCCCTTATTATCTATCTAACGTAGAGATAACAAAAAACAATAAACTATTAATACTTATCTTATACCTATTATTTGCATCGTGTCACACTTTTTAATTCATTCTTTCGCCTCCTTTCAATGCACTATTTAAAAAAGTTATATCGTCGGCTTAGAGTGTAAAGCTGCTAACTCCATTTTTTATCATATATGACATATTAATACCGTTCGAAAGAAAAAGAGATCGTCCAAGTAAATCTGCTACTTAAAATTACGATCCTAAGTTGTAGAAAAACAATGTGAAAAATAGTTTCTTTCCATAACAACAATATTAAATTTTGTTTGTTTTTTCTCTGGTCTGTAAAATTTCCTTGTGAATTAGCAGGTTTACTCTCTAAGGCGACGATATGTATGTTTACATCGAATAATAAATTCACGCACGTTTGGAAAGATTTAGATTTATTTATTGAATGCTCTGAGGATGTTTTCCTCCTAGAGCAAAAAAGATTATACAAAAATTAAACTACATATAATACGATAATATAAAATAATAATAAGATAATAAAATTGAATTATACAATAATATAATATAAACATATACTTTGGTAGACAGGGCCGGATTTAGGTTATTGCGGGGCCCTAAGCACAACATTTTTTGCTTCCCCCCTCACACAAAAAAGTTTAATTGTAAAAAATCTAAAAATTACTCTCTTTATATACGTATAATAAACATAAATACTTATGCAAAGAAAAAAATTATTTATAAAATTAAAATTATATTTTATATTTCCGATTTAAATACATTCAATCACAACAAAAACATCAAAATCATTATACCATTTCTTTCTACTTTTGACGGTGGAAAATTGGCCGAATATTTTGTTGAAGCAAAGAGATCGCAGTATATCATCTGTTATAATATACTAGGGGTGAGGGGGTAGTAAATGATTATAACAAGATGTATTATTTAATACAATGTTTATTTAGCATAAATACAGAGGAAAGGTGTGACAGGGTTCTCGATCATAAGTCATCCGCCCTTATTATCAGAAACTCATCGCTTAAATATAATTATAATCAGGTCAAGCTTTGTTATTTCCGTAATTACATAAGCCTAATGCTTCCGCGTAGACTTATGTAACATGTCGAAAAGGCATATCACAACACATCTTCCATACTCAGATTACTAAAATCGACTAATTTTTCCTTCGACATAGTGGTGCGCATATAGTTAACAACGAGGGGTGAACCGCGACCTAAAATCGTGTACACCTACTTCCACTTTCATTTCCAAGTAGAAGACAATAGATGACATTAGATTATCTAATGAATTCCAAAGTAATTTCAAAGACAATGTACACCTAATTCCAATCGCGGTTCACCCCTCGGTTAATAACAAGCTGTTGGTTTGGTTTTAAAACATCGGCAAACTAGCATTGGTTACTGTCAACAACCTTAAAAGTCTCACCTCTAACCAGAAGTTGTTTACCATTTTCGGTAAGAAACCCTAAATTTTTCCACTCACATATTGTAAATTCTGATTGGTGATTTCTAAAAATAGCAAGAAAAAAATTATGAAATAAGACCAAATTCTATTAATACTTAATTAGATAAAGAATAAAATATTTTGACTTTTCCAACAACATTCTAGTTCCTAATCTCTATTTTACCATATGTATTAAACGGGTGCGGCATTGGGTCAAATAATGCTGCAGTATATTTAAGTATATATGACAATTGCTCACTCGGACAATTTTTTTGGGGGGTCCTAAGCTATAGCTTGTGTAGCTTGTACGTAAATCCTGCAGTGATTATAGATATCACAAAGCATTCTCTTCCAACCATCACAATTAACAATACAATTTTCAATAAGAGAATACCTCCCATCTCTAATCCACCAATCTATTCACCACCCCACAATCTCACTCAGACTTCTACTTTGATAGTAAAAGATTGTAAAATTTATTTTTGAATTGATAGCCTTTTTCTTGATTTGTAAATAAGACTATAATGGTTTTATTGTTTTATATTTATTTGTTAAAACAATAAAACCATTATAGTCTTATTTTTTACAACCACTGTGGACTGCCTTCATCAACATCCAATTACTTATTTTTGAATGTTACAATTGATCTGGACTCCCTGATTTCCCTGGGTATGGAATTCCACAGCCTTGTGGAGGATACCACAAAAGACCTACCATAAAAGGTAGGAGATATGAAAGAAGAGCTCCATGCATCTATTTTCATTTATGAAAAGTTTTGGTGTTCAGACCCTCTACGTTTTTCCCGACTTCATGTTTATTAAATAGGTTCCGACCCTCTATAGTTATTATTATTTTTATTTTTTTTTCAATATTTTGTCTTTCATATTTTTATTATTATCGTTATCTCATATTTTGAAAATATAACTTTTTGGCTAGGCTCATTAAAAACTTAAAAAGTTTAATCTACGGAATCATTATCATATTAATTCATAAATTTTCCTTTACATTTTCAATCATAATTCTCTTTTTAAAACTGACTGTCCACACTTTTCAGTTTATTTCCATTTTATTACATTTCTTAATTGTGTTAGTTAAAAAACCTGACTAACAGGATTTTCCTATTATGTTTTTCATCCTTTATATTTCTAACCGGTTTATTTACCAAATGCTATTTAATAGAGAATTTATTTTATTTATTTTCGTAAAGTATATTTACTATCATTAAAAAAATCTTTAAAAAACATTTGTTTCATGTTAGGTTCTGGTGTTAGTCAAAGTTTATTTCGGCTTGATGGTGGTAAAAAGAAAATTTGTAAAAATTGTTTATTAAGTACAACATATTTTGGCCCCGACAATCTTCAAACCTTCAAGACCCGGCTGAACAGACCCATTCGTCTCCACCCTTTCTCATGATCACTTTCTCTTTCTCTCTTCGGTAATGCAAGAGTTATAAAAATGTATAAGGAGTGCATCTTCTTGATGAGTCCCTTCTTGAATCAATTGCAATAAAAAATACAATTTGAATACACTGGAAATAAATCAGAAACGACGTTTACTCAATAGAAAAGTTTACAAATATTGATAAATGTTCTGGAGATCGTCATATTAAATTTTTGATTTTAGTGGTATTAAATGACTTTCCCAAAAAATCATCCAAGAACTTACATTCATGGGATTTATATATTTCTTCACCAAATTTTGATTTTGGGTGGAGTCAAACTTTGGCCCCAGGTCAACTTGATACCTGCCTGACTGGCCATTATTTAATCCCAATTTCTCCTTCTTTTGAAGATAAATATTTATTTCCTACTAACCTTGTGATAATTTTTCCATTTTTAAACAGGAAGTTATGAACTAGAAAGTTTAAAATCAAATAAATTATTTTGAAAAAAACAAACATTTCGGCCCCAGAAGGAACTTTCTACGACTTTCCATTCTTGAGTTATTGTAGATATCGGAATCCGGAAATATATAGACAAATATATAGACAGGAATAAATCATAGTTAAAAAATATTTTTCTCCACGTTTAAGACATTTTTTTAAATACAACAAGGAAAAAACATTAGACATTCGGCGCGCTCGAGAGACAGGCAAAATACATGGATTAATTATCTGAATTAGTTAATAAATTAGATTTAGAATGCTGTATGTTTTCTCTAAATATATGAGCTATTTGATATCATTCTAAGCAAAATAATCTAAAAAATTAGGTTTACGAGTAGTTATAATAAAATAATAATAATTTTTAAACTAGCATACATCATCTGTTTTAAATATGTAATTAATTGTTATTGATTACTGTTTTAAATTACTTAATTATTTTTTAAGGTAGTTCTTTCACAAATGCAAAAATTCAAGAAGTCTTCGAAACTTGAAATATAAGTCATTAAAAGCATAATAAACACACTGTTAAAATTTGAAGACGATTTACCACACCAATCATGAAATAATTGCAATTAAGAATGAAATTTTTTACATATGGTAGATTGGGAAAGGGTGGGAAAATGATAATTATTTTATTTTTTTTCATTGAAGGACTTTCACCATCTTGATGAAAAACTAATATTTGTTGGAATAATATAATTCGGAGTAATTTAAAAAAAAAATTGAAATTATTTACCTCGTAGTTTTGATAAAAAAAAAAACATTTGGGCGATTATTTTTAGTGGAGGGTATATAAGTACAATCGCTTGGAAACAATCCATTCATAAAGAGGATATATTATAGTAGTGTGAGAAGTATAGTCACGTTAAAAAAACATAACCTAAAATTTTAACACCGTTCATATCTATAGAGTGGTTACGAGGCTAAAACTTTTTGTGTGGATTAATGCGAAAGAACTACCTTAAGCCTCATATTACCTGGTAATATTGAAAGAGCAAATTTATTCATTAGTAAAAAAATAATTATCATCTGAAACGTGTACTAATAATTTTTTTCATATCTTTCTGAATTAGGTGTGAAAGTTTGGCAGAAATTATCTGGTTGAATCGGCAACAAATCAAAGAGACGGAGCGACTTAAACAAAAGCTTGGTTTAGATGCATCCGGTGCCGTTGATATCTTGCCTAATCTTAACAGTCAGATCACGCAGCTGTTGTCGTCTCTTGTCACAAGGTATTCGAAGATTCTTAATTTCAAATATTTGATTTGGCTACTTTTTTATTCTTTTTAATTTCTCTTTTGATATTAAAATGTTTTCTTAATCTGTTTTATTATCCGTTTTAAATTAAATAAAACGAATTAATCCATATTCTAAAAATATTCATTTTCAGCACCTTTATCATCGAAAAACAACCACCTCAAGTAATGAAAACAAATACTCGATTTACGTCAACTGTTCGTTTACTTGTTGGAGGAAAATTGAACGTACATATGACACCTCCCCAAGTCAAAGTAACCATAATTAGCGAGGCTCAAGCAAATGCTCTTCTTAAAAATGACAAAATGGCCAAAGGCGACCAAAGCGGAGAAATTCTTAATAATAGTGGAACCATGGAATACCACCAGGTTAAACAAAT
Organism: Forficula auricularia; assembly: GCA_024734495.1. Classification (NCBI taxonomy): domain Eukaryota; kingdom Metazoa; phylum Arthropoda; class Insecta; order Dermaptera; family Forficulidae; genus Forficula; species Forficula auricularia. Next base: position 9,875,929 of record JALMQS010000064.1, read on the forward strand.
TTCTAATTTTAACTTTATCTTTCCTGGCCATTGCACCAATACTGGTGTTTAAGACCACTAAACAAATATAATTAACTCACCACTATTTAAAAATTTTGTTTTAATTTTTATTTTATAAAGATCAAATGATTGACTGTTTAATCCACGATGTTATAAATTATTTTGTTTTCATGTCATAAGGGCTGCCGAACCCAAGTACTAAAAAGTCATTGGCCCGGATAGCTTTTTGGCACTTAAGTTCGATAATCCTTCCTATATAACATACAAACGAAATAATCTAAAACATTTCACATTAAGCATATGACACACTCTTCGATTTTATAAATTAAAATGACAATCCTACATTTGACACAATAACTAGTTTCTAGTATAAATTATATTACTTCAATTTTCTTATCACTTTCTCAAAAGTTCTATTATTGCACATTAAAATAATTTAAACTAAAGATTTGTTTCAATATTATTAAATTAAGAAAATATTTTTTAATAAAAATTCTAAACAATAATAAAATTAACAAAACACTCTTTTGTAGATATTGGACTTTAACGGTTAAATAAAGAAAAAATAAGTTTAAAAACTAAAACCCTACTACGGAAAAATCGCGCTCTGAAAAGTATGAAACAAGAAAATATTCTTGTCTGACATTCATATTTACAAACTATTCAATATTTATCATCTAATAAGTAGACAACTTACATATATATTTTAATTTAATACATAGACATGGTAATGTTCAGAGGAAAGCCGTGGTCGTATGCCACCCTATCCTATGGTTTGTTTACAACAATACATTTTATAGTATTACAATACATTATAACAGTAGTAAGCGATCCATAGGACAAGGCTATCCTCACTATGTCTATGTATTAAATTAAAATATAATATATATGTAAGTTGTCTACTTATTAGATTAAAAATATTGAACGGTTTGTAGATATGAATGTCAGACAGGAATATTTTCTTGTTTCATACTTTTCAGAGCGCAATTTTTCCGTAGTCGGGTTTTAATTTTTAAACTTATTTTTTATTTAAATTATTTTGGTGTTTTATTTTTAAGTGCGTGTAGTGCCGCTTTACAATTTATTTAGTTTAGGTTTTATATTTTTAAAAAGTATTTAGCCCAATAGTGAATGCAAGCAAAGCAGTAAGCACTAGCTAGTAATATATATATATATATCCTTGATGATTGCTTCGCCGTAGTCGGGTAATAAATAAAAAAATTCAAGTTCAAGTTAATTGATGTTAGATTTTTGTATTTAAAAAATTATCGTTTGTAAGATTCGTTAAAAATAGAAGCAGGAATGATGATGGTGATTTCGTTTAGATCAGTGGTTCCCAACCTTTTGTGGCCCATCGCCCCTTTCTGCATGTTGACTAACACCTATCGCCCCCTTTTCATTTTCAGAGTATGCCTAATTTTAATATGAAGTAAATTGTAAATAATAAATCAGTTGTATTATTTTAAACAATTTAATTACCGTATATAAAAACAACAAAATCAGTTTTATCCGGTCACTCTTTAATAAAATAGAAAAAAAAATAAAATCTATTTTTCTTACATATTTTTTTTAAGAACAAAGAAGTGAAATAATTAACTAAGAACATTGACGGACATTTAAAAAACAAGAGTACATGTTATCCTTTTTTAAATTGGAATCTGGAAAAATTAAATAAGTTGAAAATTAGCCCAGTATCCAAAAAGTGGTTCAGCTTACATTAATTGAGGGAAAATATTTTTTTCTAGGATCGTTTGGTATGGTGTGGGTATGCCAAATCTAAGTTTGCGACTTCGAAAGTGTGGGGGACAACTTTTGGTGGCCGAAAAACCACGAAATTTTCGGACTTTTTCCAGTTTCTTGCTTATAACTCGAAATCGCTCCATGTTTTGTAAATAATCGTTCTATAGTAAATTAAAGAGGATAAAATTTAGCGCTGAGTATAAAAAATATGCAAAATTGGTCCAGTAGTTCGATTTTTTATAGGGATTCAAAAAACTGCTCTCCGGATCACTTTTGAATACCTATCCCAAAAACTCTTTTTTCGATTTTTTTCCATTTTGACCATGAAGGAGCACGTTTTCGACAAAGACCACTCTATATACTTTTAAATTATTTTACTTAGAGAAAGTGGTGTAGGTTTTAGGTGAAACATGATATTAATTAATAAAGTAAAGAGTGTGTATTTTCACTGTGAAACTACACACCCTTTACTTTTAAATTAGATTAACTTTTCTACAATTGAATCAAAATTTCATTTTAATTGGATAATGGTAACCCATGCTGCAATGAGGTTGATATTTTGAAAAACTGCAATTTTTTGCAAAAAATCGCAGTTTTTCTTCATAAAATGAAAACCACTACATCCTAGAAAATTGATTTCTGTCTCATTCTCTAGGAAATTTTGATGACTTTGAAAGTTTACTTGGAGCACTTTTTAGATTTTTCTTAGATTTATAGATATCCAACATTTTCCATTACGCTTTTCAGGATTCGGATCATATCCTGTCTGGAAAATGTAGAATATCTATAAATCTAAGAGTTTTATAAAAAAAAGTGGTCCAAGTAAAGTAAGTTCAAGTAAATAAAATTTCCTAAATAATGAGAGAGAAATCAAATTTCTAGGATGAATGGTTTTCATTTTACGAAGGAAAAACTGAAATTTTTTGAAACAATGGATAATTTCCTGTCATGGAAAATGCTGGATATCTATAAATCTAAGACTTTTAACAAAAAGTAGTCCAAGTAAACGTTCAAGTAACAAAATTTCTTAGACAATGAGATAAGAATCAAGTTTCTAGGATGAGTGGTTTTCATTTTATGAAAGAAAAACTGCGATTTTTTGCAAAAAATTGCAGTTTTTTTTTAAAACTTCTTTTTTTTTTTTTTTTTTTTAATGCAATCGAATGCAAGAAGGGGTGCACCAGTAAAGATGTAGCCCCTATGGATCTCGAAAGACCCTTGCATTACCGAAGAGAAGGGAAAGTTGATTAAGTGAGAGGGTGTAGACGTAGGTGTCTATGCACCCTGGTTTTGAAGGTTTGAAGATCATAGGTGCTGGGAAAGATAGAGGCTGGGAGGGAGTTCCAGTTCCTTGAAGTCATGGGGATATATGAATTCGCGAATGAAGTGGTCCGGCACTTTTCTAATTTGACCGCGAAAGAGTGTTGGGAGTCGGCAAAAACGTGTGCTGCGTGCAAAGCATGCTTTGGGGGGAATTATTGAATTTATCTCATCAGAGCACCTGCCGTGAAAGTATCTATAGAAAAGGGAAAGGGCGGAGACATCTCTTCGATGAGTCAGCGAGTCGAGGGAGTCGGTGAGGGTAGAATCGTCAATTAGCCTGACGGCTCGTTTCTGAATTGCATCAAGGGTAGCAAGATAATATTTTGAGGCTCCTCTCCACAGATGAGAGCCGTATTCGAGACAGGGGCGGATTTGGGCCTTGTAGATGGTGAGAAGTTGTGGGGGTTTGTAAAATCGCTTGGACCTGAATAAGAAGCCAATCTTCCTTGCTGCAGATTTCGCCACAGAGGAGATGTGTTCATTCCAAGACAGGTCAGATGCGACAGAGACGCCCAACATGGATAGGCTGTCACACATTTTCAGGGTATTCGAATCGAAGTGAATATCAGGGAAATCTCTATTTTCGCGCCTAGAAAATAGACAACATTGAGTCTTATTTGAATTAAAGTTAACTAAATTTTGGGAGCCCCATTTATTCAGTTTGTCTAGGTCGAGAGTAATTGAGGAGGCAATATTGATTCGATTATTCGGGAGAGAGGGTTTGCCGTGTAGAGTGCTATCGTCGGCGTAACAATGAGTGGGGTTTGCCGTTTGATCAATAAGGTCGTTTATATAAATAAGGAAGAGTGTGGAGGAGATTACAGAGCCTTGGGGAACACCAGAGTTTGTGGAGAACGATTCAGAAGATGTTCCATCCACCACAACTTTTATACTTCGGTTTGTCAGAAACCTCATTGCGGCACGGGCTACCATTATATCCAATTAAGATGAAACTTTGTTTCAATTGCAGCAAATTTAATCTAGTTTAAACATGCATAGAGTGTTATTTATCGAAAATGTGCTCCTTCATGGTCAAAATGGGAAAAATCGAAAAAAATGATAGTTTTTGGGATATTCAAAAGTGATCCCAGGTCTGTTTTTTGGATCCCCATTAAAAATCGACTACTGGACCCATTTTGGATATTTTTTTTAATCGACGTGAAATTTTGGCCTCTTTAATTTACTATAGAACGGTTATTTGCAAAATATGAACTGTTTTCGAATTATAAGCGGGAAACTGGAAAAACTCCGAAAATTTCGAAGTTTTTAGGCCCAAAAAAGTTGTACCGCACATTTTCGAGGTCGGAAACTTAGATTTCGCATACTCACACCATACCTAAAAAATCTTTTCCCGCAAATAATGTAAGCTAAAACCCCTCTATTTACTGGGCTAAGTTAAAGTCTGAAAAAATAAATGAAAGTTTGAAAACTTTGTTATTGTTTTATTTTACCCGGCAACTTCTACTGTTTAGTTACTATTTTAATTTCGCCCCTTAGAATACTCATCGCCCCCCAATCGCCCTCACTTATTTATCGCCCCCCCCCCCCCCCCGATAACCCAAATCGCCCCCTTGGGGGGGGGGGGGATCGCCCCCAGGTTGGGAACCACTGGTTTAGATGAAACTAGGGAAGATCATCACAGTGATTTCCTTTGTGCAATATTTAAGCAATCTTTACTATATTATAGTTATTATAGATTAATATTCTCTATCTATTAATATAAACATTTTAAATTTACTATTATTAATACTATATTTTGATATGTTTCATATTCAGGCAACAAGACAACTCTCCGTAAGTTTTAGAAATATGCAGCTCAAGAAAATTAAACGAGCAGAAAAAAAAGGCACGGAATCAGTAATGGATGAAAAATTTTCATTACTTTTTCAATCTCAGTTCAGTGTTGGTGGCGGTGAGCTCGTTTTTCAGGTAAAGATGACTTTTATTTTTTTAATGATATAGAAAAAGACAGGTTCGATTTATTCCAATGTACTTGCTGATGCGGGCATATGCTTAAAGATTGTATGTCTCGGATGGAAGCGGGAAGTCTAAATGTTGCAGGGGTAAATGTGGAATGCCTTTGTTCGATTTGTATCTACGATAATTTGATACATATTTGAAAATCCCATGTTTCGTGGAAAGGATTATTTTGCTTTTATGTAGATCTTTCTTTATTTTTTGGCTTCGGGCCTAAGTTTAGCCATGCTCTAATAGACCTTTAAGGGTTTTTGTTTAATACCACTCTGGACTTAATTTGATTCTTTAAGTTTTCGATGTTGGGGATAAATGAATAAAAAGTAATTTAAACCACTTAGTTCACAAATGATAAACAATCTCTTTAATGATTTAGTTTAAAAAAATGATCACAAAAATAACAATACGTGGTAATGCAGTATTTGAACCTGTGACCAGATTTTGAAATGTATCCAACGCTTGGAAAATTCTCAGCTACGGCTGGTCAATTCCTGTAGTATTAGTTAACCTCGGTCGTTCTTGATGTCTGCTTACTGCGCGATTCTCATCTATGGGCCCTTGTATGTCGCAAAGTAAATGCTTTTTACAACTAACACGGAAAGTGTCTGTCATCTGATTGGCCATCCCAGTCCCTCCATTTACCATCTACCCTTTGTTAGTTGTAAAAAGCATTTACTTTGCGACATACAACCGGCCCTTAATCTGATATCGTAATCCTAATTAAATGTAAGATGCTATTTATCATCTGCGTAATAATTAATTGGATTGGAAAACATTTTATAAATATTCGATATTCATAGATATTCATTTTATTTATTAACTAGAACTATTTATATTTATTAATAATCTAAAGATTTTTCACAATTATCTAATGTTTCAGGTATGGACTTTATCTCTTCCTGTGGTTGTAATAGTTCACGGCAACCAAGAGCCACACGCCTGGGCTACTGTAACTTGGGACAACGCCTTTGCAGAGCAAGGCCGAGTTCCATTTGCCGTTCCAGAAAAAGTGCCTTGGCACCAAGTGGCAGAGGCGCTTAATGTCAAATTTAAAAATGCTACTGGTCGAGCTCTCACTGATGAAAATCTTCGCTTTTTAGCGGAGAAAGCTTTCAGGTATTTATTTGATAGTTGATTAATAAGTAACGTTTTCTAAATGATTATACAAACTTAAAATATTCTTGATTGTCCAAATTATAAATATAACTTCCTTATTCTTCTTATCAAGCTTACATCATTAAAAAAAAGAAAGAAAAATGTATTATTATTATTAAGACATGTTTCGGGCCTAGTCGAACCCAATTTTTCAAAAATTAAGAAAATTTCTCTTTCTTTTTTAATGATGTAAGATTGATAAGAAGAATAAGGAAGTTATATAAATGATTATAATTAAAAATAATTTATCTATTTATATTTTATATTTTTTGTTTATTTTTGTTTAGAAATACCCAAGTCAACGATTATAGCAGTATGCTTGTATCTTGGTCACAATTTTGTAAAGAACCGCTACAGGAAAGGAATTTTACATTTTGGGAATGGTTTTATGCCGTTATGAAGCTCACCCGGGAACATTTGAGAGGACCTTGGGTCGACGGGTAAATATAAAATATAATCCCACAAATACCTTCTATAATGCTATAAAATGTGTCTATCTTTAATTTCATTATTTTGAAATAATGTTAATGTCATTTTTTACAGAGCAATCTTGGGATTTGTACGTAAAAGACAGGCAGAAGAGATGCTCTCTTCTTGTTCAAGTGGTACTTTTCTTCTGAGATTCTCTGATTCTGAACTTGGCGGAGTTACAATAGCCTGGGTTGGAGGTAATTAAAGAAACATAAACAATCCCTATTGTTAGGAAAAAAATATATAATAATTTTAATAAAGAAAATAATAAAAATAAATATAAATAAATACTTAATTCAATTTTTATTTATTAATTGTTATTTAGGACTAAATATATATGAAAATACTTTTGCAGAGCAAACGGAAGTGTTTATGCTTCAACCGTTTACTAGCAAAGATTTTGCCATTCGAAGTTTGGCTGATAGGATCTCAGATCTTCAGCATCTCGTTTATTTGTACCCTGATATTCCAAAAGAACAAGCTTTTGGTAAATATTACACACCATTTACAGGTAAGCGAAATATGTTTTAATCTAAAATTATTTATACTAATTTATATACAACTGAACATTGAAGATTTGATGCTTCGGTGGTTAAGTTGTTTATCAGGAAAGAAGATATAGATACATATATATATATACACATATATATTAATATTTTTTACCATTTTCATACAATAAATGTGTATTTTCTATATCTATATATATATATATGAAACTATGAAAATATGAAACCGGAATTTTTTTATAGAAAATACACATTTATTGTATGAAAATGGTAAAAAATATTTTATTCAAAGTATTGCCCATTGCTAGCTACACATTTTTCCCATCTCTATGGCAATTTGTGGATCCCTAGCCAAAAAAAACTGTTGCTCTTTTGAGGCAAACCAATCATCAAGCCATTTTCATAAGAATTGAAGCGTTGCTCATCAAGTGCGTGTCCCATCGATGCAAATAAATAGTAATCGGATGGAGCCAAGTCTGGGGAGTAAGCCGCATGCGAAAGTATTTCCAAACTAAACGCCTCAATCGTTTTCTTGAGCAGTTTTGCTGTGTGTGATGGTGCATTATCATGAAGCAAAATCACTTTGTGTTGCCGCCTTTAATATTCTGGTTGTTTTTTACACACAATGTTTGGTTCAAATGCATCATTTGTTGTCGATGGCGTCAATATTAACGGTTTCGCGAGGTTTTAGCCTTTGAGTGTCATCCTCATCCAACAATGCTTGCAATTCAAACTTTTTCGATGGTCTTCCACGTTCTTCTTTTCTTACGTCAAAATCGTCACTTTTGAATTTTTTAAACCACTCAAAGCACTGTGATGTACCAAGAGCATGGTCACCGTGTGCTTCGACAAGCATTCGATGCGATTCTGCAGCAGTTTTCTTCAAATGGTCACAGAAAATCAATGCTGTCGGTAAATTGTAGTTTTTAGGCACAAAATTCTACATTTTCAACGCAATGAAAAAATATCTATTGTATTGTTTTCAGTTAAAATTATTTAGTAAATGTAAAAACAAGAAAATCCACCAATGAAGCGGTTTCACAGTCCCTACATATACAACTAGAGCCATTTATGGGCAAATTCCGTTTTCATATACAAACCTAGTATAATAGATATATTAAATTGAAAGTTTTTGCCGAGAGTAGCAGAATTTTTATATATTGAAGGAGACAAAGAGTGCGTCTTCTGCTGGAATTATAAATTTTATTTATTTATAACGAGACTATATTTCGAGGGCTTTGTTCTTCCGTCTATTGCGTGCATTCACAGGAATTAATTTATGTGAATACATTGTAATAGACTGATGAAGAGGCAAAGCCTCGAAACTATAGTCTCGTTATAAATAAATAAAATTTATAATTCCAGCAGAAGACACACTCTTTTATTGTCTCCTTCAATAATAGATATATATTTATGAAACAGCCTGCATACATATAGTATATATATATATATATATATATATATATACAGGCTGTTTCATAAATGAATGTCAATATTGAATGTGGTTGATCTGTGCATGATTTTAAGACAAAAAGTTGATATAAACATAGGTCCTATTCACGTTCAGATAATTGTTGTTCTTTATTTTTTTTACTGGAAAATATACGATTTTTTTTTACAAAATATTGTCTCTACCTCTAGTTTACACCCACCAAATTTTATACAAATATCAAACGTAGTTTCGACTTTATTAAAATAAAAAAACACACATTTTTCAAAAACTTTTTTATCACACTATATATAAAAAATAAAGCAAAAACCCCTGAACGTTTTGTCTTGAAATCATGCACAGATTAACCCCTTCAATATTGACATTTAATTATAAGGAGGGGTGCATCCAAGCATTCTCTTGCTACACTGGATGCAATTCAGAAGCGAGCAATTAAACTAATAGGAGACCCGGCTCTAACCAACTCACTCGACTCCCTGGCTCACCGAAGAACCGTTTCTGCCCTTTCCCTGTACTACAGATACTATCACGGTGTCTGTTCAGTTGAGCTGAAATCACTTATCCCCCCTAATGCCCTCTTTACGAGAAACACGCGGTTTTCTAACGCTCAGCACCCCTTCGCTGTCAAATTGGATAAAAGTCGAACAAGCGCTTTCGCCAACTCTTTTATCCCTATGACCTCCCGAGACTGGAACTCGCTCCCTGCTCACCACCTTTCCCGCGACTTATAACCTTCAGCTATTTAAGACCCGTATCCACAGATACCTTCGACCCCCGCCCAACCCATAAAATTCTTTCTTCTTCTTTTCACGATGGAGGGACCAACCCAGGCCTTTAGGGGTTGCACCTTTTTGGTGTAACTCCTTCTCTCATCATTATCATTAAAAAAAAAATAAATAAATAAAACACTGTATACTATTAAAATGGCCATTCTAGTACATATAGAACCCGTTTCTCGTAAAAGTCTAAGGATTTCCATAGAAATCACGGATTAGGGGATTTTTGGGCAGAGAAATCGATCTGTCAGGTATCATCTTCGGGTAACTTTAATTTGATATATTTTTTCTTATTTAAAGTAATTATTCAAAGGCCAAAGGAATGCTAAGTTTGGGTTCTTAAAAGGTTTACTTTCTCTTGTGTACCTATGCACAATGGGCTCATTCAGGTCATTTTTACAAACTTTTATTCTCAAAGACCTTGGACAGTATGACCTGGTCCTCTAGGTCGGAACCGACTTATCATTTCTATAAATACACTAAATATATTTTTTCTCCCGAAACGTTTGAATTATTAATAAATCTTTACTGATTATTGTTATAAAGAACTGTATTCATTTAATAGAATAAAAAATAATCAGGAAACTATTTCAAAAATATATTATATAACCAGGTCTCAATTTTCTGAAAAATATTTTGGTAAGATCTTTAATTTAATTATTAATAGGTGGTGGAAAAAATGAATTATGTGATTTATTAAATAAACAATAATTAAAACAAAAAAAATTACCGAGTCAAGTTCGCACTTCCAGGTAATAGAAATAAGCCAGTAGCCGTAGTGGAAAATGTTTTATATGGTATATGAGAAATTTCAAGCGTCGGTTTTCTAAAAAAATTTTGTCTGTACTAACATTCTCGTATTTGTCCTTCTTAAATTTTCATATAAACAGGTTTCTCGCTAATAAATATGAGAGAAACAGTTTAAAAGGAAGCTACCATAACTCTTGCGTTTAAAAATCCACTGGGATACAATATTATTTAATAATAATAATATTATTTATTTAATTATTTATATAATATAATAATTTAATTATATTTAATTACAATATTCTCAAACGCCTCCCAATCAATCACAAACCCAAATAATTTTTTCTTTGCCCCGGAGCGCAATCACAACGAGGCCTCGTCGAAATACAATTTTCAATTAAATTAGGGAACGAAGAAAAGATTTTTATATTATAAACAAAAGGATCAGCCGGGATTCGAACCCGGGATCTTCTCACGTGCGCTGCGACGCCTTTATAAGGAAGATCCCGGCTGATCCTTTTGTCTATAATATAAAAATCTTTTTTCGTTCTCTAATTTAATTTAATTAAAAATAGTCTTTTGACGAGGCCTCGTTGTGATTGCGCCCCGGGGCAGAGAGAAAAATTATTTTCGACCCTTGGGTTTGTGATCGATTGGGAGGCGTTTGAGAATAGTTTAAAAAATAGTCACGCCACTATAGACCTGATAAAAATGAACGAGGAAGAGATTAAAGAGATTCCATAATTCATATAGACATTAGATATTAGCTTGGGTTCAGGGATCAGTGGCCAAGAGGATAGAGATAAGGTTCTTATATATGCGAAGATCCCGGGTTCGAATCACGGCTGATTCTTTTGTCTATAATATAAAAATCTTTTCTTCGTTCCCTAATTTAATTTATTTAATTACAATATTATAATAATATTAAAAGAACGTTTCTGCTTAGGCATTGACTGACTAATGGATAAAATTTATTATCTGAACAGTTTAAAATTAAAACTCAAGCGGGTCCTACTGTGAGTGTGCCCCAAAACCCACAACCCATTTAAATGGCTCGCCCTGTCATAAGCGTAAAATCAAATACACTGATCATCAATAACTTTTAAGGAGATAGGTGTTGGTTCTAGGTGAAACATTTTTATATGATAATAAAATATTGGGTAAAATTGCGAGATGGGTTTCACAAAAAATGAAATAAAACATAAATGAGTTTAGAAGTCATACATATTTCCCACCATCTGGCTATAAACTCACTTGTTCCATCTGACAAAAATTTTAATTCTCAGTACGTTTTCTCCTCCCCCTAACTTTCCCTCACCATACCTTTTTCCAAAAAGTTATTATTTGTATAAATTTTTTTTTTCAAATTTATATTCAGTTTTCTCTGACTCCTGATGATGGACTGACAACCCGAAATATATCGAATTCTAAACTTATTTTTGTTTTATTTCATTCTTTTGTTAAACCCACCTCGGAATTTTAGCCAATTTTTTATTATTATACTGATCATCAAAACTATTAGGAAGTCCTTACTTAATTTCAGACTATGTACGCTGTACAGGATATTTTAAGCTAATATTTAGTTTTCTCTGCTAGTCCTTATAACCAGGGAACTAATAATTACGAAAAAATAATAATGTATAAAAAATTTATAAATAAATGCCTATAGGATACCCATTATTTATGGTGCGATGGGGTTCTACTAAACTCCTTTATGAGATATTAAAGTATATTTAATAAGCAAATCTGAGTAAAGGACTACGAAAATACGCTTTATCACTATTATAATAGATGATATGCTAAGCTAATGCTTTGTTTATGATAAACAGATGATCTGATAGAAAGTGTTTCTTTTAAATTGCAGAAAATCAGCCAACTTCGAATAACGGTTATGTTAAACCACTCCTGGTTACTCACGTGCCCGGCTGGACCTCCCATAGTAACAGCTACCCAGCTACTCCTCAAGCCAGCTATATTTCCCATAGCCCTGACCCCACAAGGGACACCCCAAGTGTAGCATCAGCTGTAAGCGAGTCTGTCAACAGGTTAGTCAACTTATAAAGACCTTCCTCCTGATTTCGGTGATGGTATCATCTCTCTTTCCTTTCTCCTCTAGAGATATAATTTTATTTATTTTGTCATTTTTTTGTGTATTCATGATAAGCCTCATGCTCAAGTTAGATACATCATTGTTCAATTCATAGATTCCACTTCTTTTTATAATTTTTCTTTTAAAAATTGAACCAAACAAAAACATTAATTGCATTTAAGTAGTGCCCGCGACATTAAAATTTGTCCAATCGCTCTTTCACGTTCATTCTAAGTGTCTCAAAATAATTATTCATATTTGTAGTAGTAAATTTGAAGCACAATTTAAATGTAATATTGAGCAATTGTGGAAATAATTGAAATTGAAATATAAAAATATTTCTCTAGAATATCCCTTTTTTTATAATATTTATCTTAATTTATAACTATATATCTTTATAAATATATATAGATAGATTATATCTATATTGTATAAAATTCAAAATTGTAATTTCTGTCTCATAAATTTTTTCTTTTGAAATTATTATATACCATATATAAAAATATTTATACTATTGTCGTTTCTAGTACTTAAATTGTACTATTACAAATTTATTTAAATATTTTCATGAAATAGTATTGTTTTTTTATAAGAATATATTATACAATATCACATGTTTTGATATCTAATAACAAATCTAGATGATGTTATGTATATATTATATTTATATATCATATATATAATTTTATTTTATTGGGAGACCGTTTAAAAAGGATTTTCAATAAGTATATCAAGAATGTTTGTTTTATAAATGAATAATTAATTTTTCATTGTTACATATAAAAAGGGAAAAAATTATGAAGGATCTCACAATATATTTGAATTAAATAAGCATTATAAAATAATATATATTTATTATTTTTTTAACCTAATTAAAACGTATGTATTTATCCAGGATTGAAATTAAAAATTATTTATTTATATTTTTATGGTTGAGGCTTTAATGATGCCAAATGATGTATCTGAAAGATTTTTTTAGGTTTGAACACTCATGATGAATATAGGAAATTAATTAACATTTTATAATATTCTTACCACGTTTTGGCCTCTACATCTGAAATCATATTCAAGAGATGGCAGACAAATAAATGGAGCTAGAGTACAAAGAATTTGTATTCAAGAGAAGTAGGGGATAAAAAAAACATTCTCAGAATATTAGAAAAATTTAATAAATTTTCTAAATTTACTTTGACTGGACTAACACGCAAAAATCTTTAAAGAAATTTCTTTTTTACATCAATAATCCAAAAGAGATTCAAATTACTCCAATTATTTCATTCCTGGTTCTGAATATTTATATATAATATAATTCATTAAGGATCTAATTCAATCTATAAATATATATGCATATCTATATTATATGTGTTTTCAAATCATGGGCAAATGACCATGACATGAAGAACTAAAACAGGGTAAAAATCTATAATAAACTATATTTCGTTAAATTTATATTAACTAAATATTTATTATATTAGTAAATATATATATATATATATTTATATCTATTAAGATCTATTTTCTTGAAATTTCTATTTATTAAAATTAGATCCTTGAATGAATTTTTTAAATATTGTTATGCATTTATTGTATATTTTTATTATTTTCGAGATAGAGGCATTTCCAATGTCCACTTGTATATAGTTCCTATAAAACATTAATTTTTAATTAGAATGTTTCAATATTTGCAATACACACTTCAACTATTCTATTTATAACTTTTATGATATGTAATATTTAGTTTTTACCATAAGTATTATTTTTTATTATATATTTTTATATAAATACGATAATAAGTCTTAATGTTTGATCCCACAGTTTTTAAAAATATACTGTAGATCTAATATTAAAAAATAAAACAGGGTAAGTATTCGTCTATGAAATACGTTGAAATAAGTATAAAATTCTCATGTGCAATTATTAGATTTACTTTTATTAAAGTAAAAGAAAAGCAACACCTCAGTTTTTGCCCTAAATATTAATTAATTTAATATTTAGTTGGCATTATAAATCCAAAAATTAAGACTTGAATACCTAAAAGGTTATCTCTAATTAATGGAATCATTGAATTTTAATTTTTCAAAATTTGTGTCCTCATTTAAACTAATGAAAAAATATTTCATTTCTTTGATAATTTTTGATCTCATAATTTTCTTTCATTTCATTAAACATTCTAAATATAAATGATATTTTTAAAACAAAAATTTATTTTGAAAAAATTCTCTTCTTTTATCTTTATTTAATTTAATAAATATATATTTATAAAATGTATTTATAATAGCATTTGCATACTATTTAGAGTTATCAATGTATACGTATTAATATAAATATTCCGTTGATACAAAAATATATGTATGTCTATTTATCTTCTAAATATTATTTTGGTGTCATATTTATAGTATATAAGAATACAAAAAGAAAATTTGTATTATTCATAAATCTATTAATTTCTTTTGATTCCAGAGAGTTTAAATGTGATAAAATAAATATCATCAAATGTGATATTTTGCAAAATTATTAATATTAATACCTATAAGTAGTGAAAATTTTAAAATTCTATTCTGTATTATTTATAAATTTAAATAAATTCTAAAGTATATATAAAAAAAATAATAGTTATTTTTTACAATCAGACAGATGATTAGTTTTGATTAATATTTGTATATATAATTTTCATCAATATATATTATATACATCCTATATAATATATAGACCTATATTAAAAATGTATTAAAAAAATAATAATAAAAAACTAGAGGACAACTGAAATATCAAAATCTTTAACAATTTTATTAATTATTGATAAATTCTAATAATTATGTCAAAAACAACACTAGTTTAGTTTGGATTAAAATTATAAAGCTTACATTCATAATTTTCTAATCATGTTTTACTTATGAAACTTCGGCTAAATGTGACCCCATCCTGTCGTTTATTTCAATGATTTTGATATATTCTTTTTCAGTGAATATTTTAATATTTATTTGAACAACTATTTTTTTTTTTATTATTAATTAATTAAAAATTTCAAATTATTTTTTTCTATTAAAGAGGTATAGATAATAGATCAAGATACATGTAAGTTGTATATATAAAAATTGTTGTGTAAAACTAGCCATTTTTAAATTGCACTAATAATTAGGTAGACATTAAACTAAATGATAAATAAAAGTAGTTCATTGTCACAATTTTAATTAATTCATTTTTTTTTTGGAAATTTATTTTATTTTGTCACAATCCCAATTAAAATTTTTTATTAAGCAGTTATTCTTAATGACCAAATTTATTAAAAGTCTCAGATAAAACATTTATTCATTCTAATTTCATTCAAATACGGCACAAGATCATCCGGAATCTAAAGACCAACTCTTCTGCTGGCCCCGACGATATCCCTGCCATTCTCATTAAAAAATGCGCCCCTGATCTTGCTCCTATACTCTCCAAATTATATAATCTCTCCTATAACTCCGGAATATTTCCGGAGGCCTGGAAACTAGCCAGAATCCAACCAATTAAGAAAAAAGGCGATTCTTCCAACATAAAAAACTATCGACCCATAGCAATCACTTCTGTCTTATCCGAAATCATGGAAAAGGCCATCAACGAGCAAGTTCTACGACACTTAGAGTCAAATAAATTTATCCACGATAGGCAATACGGCTTCAGGCAATCCCGGTCGACTGGGGACATCCTAGCATATGTAACTCATATCTGGAACCCTGGAGGGGGGGAATGGGACCGTCGCGGTAGCTTTAGACATTTCAAAAGCCTTCGATATGGTCTGGCACAAAAATCTTCTTGCCAAATTGACCTCCGTCGGCCTTGCACCGAAACTCTGTAAGTTGCTCGGAACGTTTTCTTTCAGACCGTAGTATTAAGGTTGTCATCGATGGAATACCATCTTCCCCCTTCCACACCAACGCTGGAGTTCCTCAGGGATCGGTTATCTCCCCTACGCTTTTTCTTATCTATATCAACGACCTTCTAAACTTGCCCTCCAATCCGGTACATTGTTACGCAGATGACAGCACCCTACATAACGCCCCTGCATCGCATAAAAACCGTGCAGACATTGCCTCCTCAATTAATTTAGACTTATGCAAACTTAAAAACTGGGGATCCCAAAACAGGGAAAACTCAGTGTTGCCTTATTTCTAGGCGCGTCGACAGAAACCTCCCAAACATATCATTCGACTCAAACTCACTAGAATTCAGGGATAAAATTTCAATGCTAGGCGTAACTCTAGGGTCTGACCTTTCATGGAATGACCATATCTCAACCACTGCTAAAGCTGCAGCGCGCAAGCTTGGTCTCCTATTTAGGTCTAGGCGCTGTTATACTCCCAGTCAACTTCTTATAATGTATAAGGCTCAAATTCGTCCCTGTCTCGAATATGGCTCTCATCTGTGGAGGAGTGCCTCCAAGCATTCTCTTGCTACACTGGATGCAATTCAGAAGCGAGCAATTAAACTAATATGAGACCCGGCTCTAACCAACTCACTCGACTTCCTGGCTCACCGAAGAACCGTTTCTGCCCTTTCGCCAACTCTTTTATTCCTATGACCTCCAGAGACTGGAACTCGCTCCCTGCCTCCATTTTTCCCGCGACTTATAACCTTCAGCTATTTAAGACCCGTATCCACAGATACCTTCGACCCCCGCCCAACCCATAAAATTCTTTCTTCTTCTTTTCACGATGGAGGGCCAATCCAGGCCTTTAGGGGTTGCACCTTTTTGGTGTAACTCCTTCTCTCATCACTATCATAATAAAAAAACAAAAAAACAAGAGCCTTAGGCTCACTCCATGAACCAAGAAATTTCTAAATTATGCCAGAATTCAACAGTGTCGGATCTAGGAATTATTTTAGAAGGGACATAATTATTTTTTGACTAGCTCCCTTTCAAAAAAATTGATTTTGAAATCTGAGAAATTTTATCATATTTAATTGGATTCGATAAAATAAGTTATACAAAAACGATAGACAGGTGTGTTATATGTAAACAAAACTTATTTATATATTAAATAAGCATGAATACTTCCAATACATTTGACATTCATTGGTAACAGTCTCTCCTGTAACATACTTGGATCTACGATAATTTTTAATTAGTTTTAATTTAGTAAAACTTTTTACATTTCCTCCAGATACTGTTAGAAGTGTTATGTATATTCTCAACGATACACAGACATTAGAAATTGCACCCATAACATCTTTTTCGTAAATCAAATTTACTAAGTCAAGAACATTAATTTCTTGGAGCATCTTTGGCATTACTCTGACTTGGTTTCGAATTTCAATTGAAAACTTATATGCATTCAAGTCTTTTAAAAAATTCAGAGCTAAATTGGTAACATGCTTTGTGAGCTTTGCCGTCTTTCATTTTGTTAAGTTTCTCACCATTCAAAAAGAAAAAAAATATTAATTTAGTTTTTTTAAGATCTTCAAAAATTTCTTTTAAGGTAGCATAATGCTTGGAAAGAGAAGTTTAAAAAGTTTCGTTGTTTGTTCTTTAGAGCCAGATGACGTTATTAATGAACTAATATCTTCCTTCGGAAACCCACAATGAAAGGCTGTTTCTAAATAAGTATAAGATCGCATCTATTATAGTTCGCAGAATTTCTCTCGATTTCTTTCTTTCACTTTCATTTGGATTTTCTAGTTCACTACTTATTTCACCTTCACCTTGTAAGGTCTTCAAAAAATAGGTACTTTGCATTATGTTATGATTGTGTGATTTTGAACAATCATGCTAAATCTTTTCTAAAAACTTTTTCCACTTAGTCACACCAGTTTATTATTATAGCATACGAGCCTGAATTGAACAATTTACTTCAGACGCAAAGAAATACATTCTATTTCTATTCTTCCTTAGAATAAATTAAATATACACCTTCTTACTCCCATTTATTTGGCATTACCACAATGACGGTTGCCTCTTTCCGTGATTTTAACCAATGCTTGAAGGATTTTTTTCAATTTGTTTTGCAGATTCGATACATAAAAACAGAACATATAATCTTCCATATGTTGGCAAATTGAACACACCGCAGGATGGACCAATTTTATCTCTTGTGCTTGTAATAGTTTCATAGTGTTCACGTCCAAAGTCTAGAATTTTTTGAGAATATTCATTATCTTTTTCACTTATTGCCTTTTCATGCTCACAATATTTTGATTTTACAGCTTTTCACAGGAAGCATCTTCTATTTCCATTCCATTTTAGATAATCTTGCGTTAATGTGGCTTATACCTTATATTATCGGATGCATTTAAACTCCCATGGTTCACATCATCTTTGTTTTTGTTTTTTGTTTATTTTGATCCAATTTGATAATAAAACTGCACTTTGTTTCCCAGAACATATATATATATTTAATTTACATTGCCTATCACTGTGGGTGATCAAAGAATAAATAATACCTGTCTAAAATTAAAATAAATTAAAAAACGATCTAAATGATTTCTTTATAAAATAATAATAATAATAATGGTCTCAAGAAAGTAGTAGAATTAGTAGGATTACTAAGTACAAAACAATTTAACCGTTTCACTGCCACTGGCTTTTCTCAAAATCTCTTCGATAACTATATTACCATAGAAAACATTTAAAAAAGTACAATTTTGTCACGTTTGTGTACCCTGTATTTGAACCGTGCCCCCCCCCCCCCATTTGTCCCGATCCGGCGCTGCTTTGCAATGTGACATATAAACTATTTATGTTGAAAAAATATCATTGATTATTTTGTGTATATAAATAAATACAAATATTTTATAAAAAATCTAGAAACGTTTATTAAAAATCCAGATATTTCGGGGAAAATTCACCCTTTATCTATCAATGGAGATTTGAAAAAAATGAAAAAATAGTTGCTTTAAAAAGGGTTGATAAAGCAACACTTAACAAATAAATATTTTGAAAATAGATGATACAGATTCTCTTGGAAATGAAATTTTCTTGAATAAAAACGAATTTTTTTTTTAAATTTTTGATATATATTAAAAAGACAGTCCATATATCCAATCTTTTTTTTGTTAATTGAATTAATCTGTACATTGCCTATTTTCAAAACATTTATTTGTTTATAGCTGCCTTATCATTTCTTTTTAAAGCGACCATTTTTTCAAATTTCCAATGATAAAGGGAGAATTTTTCCAGAAAAGTCTAGAATCTAGATTTTTAATAAACGTTTCTAGATTGTTTTATAAAAGATTTGAATTTATTTATTAAAAAAAAAATCTTGATTTCTTCCTTGTCATTCTGGTAATTTGAAGCCTGTAAACTTCAACACATCACACATATTCAAACTATTTACAAGTACTTTTACAAGTACGCTTTTTTATTAACTAAAATTCATTCATTTTATGGAATACTTACTGCATACATTTATTTATTTGAAAATAAATTGAGAGCGTAGGAGTCATTTAGTAAAATATAATATGTTATATTTTTCATTTGTATTTTTCATCTTATAAATTGATTTAATTTAGTATATCACAGATGTGCTTATATATTTACTTATTATTAATAAAATCAAAAATAAATGAATGTTGAATTAATTATTGAAATAAATAAGGAATAATTTCAAAAATTCCCCTTCTAATTAATGTTAAAATCATTAAATTAAATATAATAATATTAACTATATATTTATTTTAGGAAAAACGAAATATTTTGTTTAATATTTCTCTTACTAATTTTATTTCTTATCCTTTCCATCATCGCCTTGTGTCATCTATCCTTGTGTCTCTAAGTAAAGGTTAATACATAGCTGACTCATGAAGACAATAATTTTGAAGATTATTTCATGGACCGTCTTATGATCACAAAGGGCTTGTGGGGTTTGGGAATCACGGCAGTGTATGCCATCCCGAGGATAGAGAGACAGACACTCTGATATAGAATATCTCAGGAGTCAACAAGAGAAACATTGGCTCTTTGAGTTTGTAATCATTTTTTTTTTTTTTAACCAATTTATTTATTGATTCATTTCGGCTATTTCTTTTGAAATTGAAGCAGCTATACTGGCCTTTCTATCCTTGGTTTGTTTGCATACAACTGCTTCAGAACTTGATTTGTCAGTAAATTTAAGATAATTTGATTGACTCCTGAGCTCATGTATCTATCTCAGTGTCTGTATCTCTCGTTACAGCTATCATATGGGCGGTGGGGCAGATATGGACGCTACGGATTTCATCTCTTCCGAACTAATCGAGGACGTTGACCTCAACGGTTTCATTTTGACTGATTTTATCTCCCCCTTCAAGCAAGAATAATTTCATCGCTTTTGTGAGTATGAAATTCGTTTACAAATTGCCACATCTTTCTAGTCTGGACTTGCTACGAATAGCTGGAATCTCCCTAATTTCATTAGAAAACAATACAAGGGATTAAGTATATTATGTTAACTTAACAAAACAACTTATTGAATGTATTGTAATTTTTTGTTAATTATCTATGATACTTAACTAAATATATTAATATTTAGTGTTCTGATAAAAATCAAATAATGGTAGAATTCTACCTCAGGATAAATATTTATATATTTTTTTGAAGTAAGGTTTATCGATTCAATTAAGCATTTATTTAGCATAAAATCTTTCATTTAGAATTAAATAATGAAATGACCTCATTCAATAGTTTTTTTTTCAATTTTCAAGACTGGAATTAATTTAAAAATATCTAATTGACCAATTTGTTTGATTATAAAATGATCTCTCTATTATTATTCATATCTTATATCAAACTTGTAAATACCAATTAAATGTATATTCTGATATTATAATAAATAACATTAACTTTTCATTTATTTATTCTTAATGAAAGATGATTTTTTGCCTAACAAAAGTGAAATATATAATTTGATAATTGGAGATTTCACTAGGATTTTTGCATACTAATATATTCATCTTAATAATATTTTAAGTAGACTATACCAAGAAGTACAAGTATATATATTTATCTCTCCCTCTCTTTATATATATATATATATATATACTATATATAAATTTGCATGAGAGGTTCATATTTTATATGTTCCATTCATAAAAGAAACTAATAGACCAGGGCTGTGACCCTACATCTATCTAGATGTAGAAAGAAAATTAGAAAAAATATAATTGAAAGATATTTTGCACAAATTTAATATTGAACACATCGAAGAGATTTTTAATTGTGTTAATTAGCCTTTAGACAAGACAAATAAAATACGGCTGTAATTCATTTGAAGAAAAAAAAAGCATCTCTAAATTTATATATTATCATTCAAAAAAACTTTTTTATAGTTTTGAGCAAATTTTATATCAATGTGATATGAATGCCAAAAATTATAAATTTATTTCTAGAATCTAGGTGAAATCTTAACATTTTATTTTGGATATAATTTGAAAAATTGATAATTACTGATCCAATATGACGCGATTTTTTTTTCTTATTTTTTCACTATCTTATTTTGTGGATAACTCAATCACGCGATTCGTCATATGCGAGTTATGACCCATATAAGAGAATGTAAAATAAATGACGCGACATGTTGCGCCAATAATTTTTGGCCCTTTTGTAGTTATAAAATATTTGAGTTGTAACGCTATAGATATAATAAAGATAGCATGAATATAATAATAATTTATAGATTGAAAAAAGTATATTAAAAAACTTTTTTTCTCTCTTATGCTTGGGCATTCAATAAAGAACAATTTAATAAAATCTTGGTTATTATTTCTTGGATTAATCTTTGACTTTATTTTTTCTTTTGTAAATATATAAATATATATATCTTAATTCTTTTAGAATTACGAGTTGGAAAGATAGAATACTGAATTTAAGCCATTCTTGTATATTGTCTTGACATTAAATAAAATAAAATTTATAAATTATATTAACAATTAAAAATATTTTTTCTTATTAGTCCTTCTATTTGATAATATAATTAGATATAAATATATTTTCATTTCAAACTGAAAATAGAGGGACGTCCCCCTCACTAGGATAATATGAATTTCTTATTAATACATTTTCTAATAGATAGAAGAAATTTCAAAAAATAGTAATGTCGATAATTATACCAAAAAGAAAAAAAAATAATTTATTATTTAAAAAAAAAAAAAAAAGTAAAATGTTTCATTTGCTAATATTATTGCTGCATTCGATAGGAGAAGAGTTTTAAATAAGAGGATTATTCAATTATTTTTTTTCTTCAAATTATACAAGCTACGATCTTTTTTGTACATAGTTATACTTAAATAGTTGGCTTATTTAGTGTTTTTCTATGTCAGGCTTTTTATTATTACAATTTTAATTTTACTTTTTTAGAATTTTTAGATTTATAAAGAAACTTTTGTTGTTTTAAATGTTGAAGCCTCTATGTTCAAGTTTATTTTTTTGGATGTTATTTCCGGTTGATATCAAGCTTACAAATCCACAACTATGCTATCTGTGCCCAGACGTACATTACTTTTGAGGTATAAGACCCCCCCTACAGTGACATATTTTACCCGCCCTGACAAATTGTAATTAAGTGAAATGATATAATTAATAAAGTAAAGTATAGATTTGAAATTTTTTCATTAAAATAGAAATTAATGTTTAAAATTACCTTTTCTGGATCTGACTAGTTCCCCATCGCTAGCTCTTCGATTTTTTGATGAACCTTCATTTAGAAAAAATAAAAATGCTGAATTGTGGTCAAATTATATACTTACATATAATATGGAAATTAGATAGGGACTTAATTAATATTCTGCATTTCGTAGATCATGTCTAGCAATGGTCCATTCTTATCAGAATTGTGCATTAAATATCTCTGGTCATCAACATGAAATTTTTCTTGGGTTGACAGAAAATTGTCTTTGTGAGCCCCCCCCTCCCCTCCCCTGAAAGGTGAGCTCATTCGAGCTTGTGTCTCATAACCATGTACCCCTCTTTGTATGCAATGAGATAAATATAAAATTGTTATATTTTCAGTTTAGGCAATGTTTCAATTTGAGTTTATCATTACTTTATCGAATGCTTCGTCACTTTTCTGAAACATGTAATTGCATTGCATTACAGACGAATACGTACTGATACAATGCAATAGCATTAATAGAAAATTTTATTAATTTTTTATCTATAAATAACCTTGATGTCTACCGGAAAAAACATTATTTTTTTTATTATTTATTAGAAGTATCAAAGATTTATTTTATTGGAAAACAAACCTCTATGTTATCTTTTATTCTTCTTATTATTTTTTTTTTAATTTAACAATATTTTTCCTGATTCTAACCAAAATTTAAAACAATATATAATATTTGATTTAATATATCATTTTGAAGTAAAATGAGCTCCGATGAAAAATATCAGGTTTTTATTCCACCCATATTTCAGTTCTTATCATTCATTCTTTTAACTATATAATTTATAATATATTATTTTAGAAGAAATATTTTTGAACAAAGTTTTTTTACATTCATTGCTTTTATAGTTGCTTTTGATTAGCTGTTGATTAGCGTCTTGCTTCCAACTCATTATAGGCACCCAAATCAAAATATTCAATGTACTTACTTAAAAGATAAATAAATACATATACATATACATATATTAACTTTATAAACATTTTATTATATCTTGTTTAGAATATTAAATAATTTTAACAAACCGGATGTATAATTATTTGTTATGATGGTCCATTAATAAAGACAATCAAGAATTTTAATTGTTAATCTTATATAAATCTTCATTTTTATATAATTCCTTATTAATTTTTGTCCTCGAATGACTTTTCTTCTAATCCTTTTCTTCATTATTATTCTCTTATAATCCTCTTTACTTTAAAAAAGCATTACCCTTTTTATTTTTTACTATCTTTCTTTTTCATGAAACTTTAAAGAGTCTCAAGTTAATATTATGGACGATGAAATAATTTTTTTTCTATTATTTTTTATGTTAAAGGGATGCAAATGAATTTCGAAGGATTTTTGTTAAAAATCAAGAAAGTTGCCTCTAATGGGGTTTTTATTAGAGGAGGATTCTCGAGGTACATCTTCCCTTAGACCTCCCTATATGATTTTAGAAGAATGTTAACAAGACAACTGAAATGGGATGGTTTTACATTCCTGCCTTATCTATCCTATATTCTTATGTTACCTGTCTGTATATTGATTGATTTCTGGGATATATGACTTGGTTACCAAATGTGATAATTGAGTAAAATATTTTTTGGCCCTTGGCTATTTATACATACGACTATGCAAATATTTATAATTTTTCATTTAAACTTACTGATAATAAAAATATTTCAAAAACTTAAATGTAGAAATTAAGTACAAATAAAAATATGTTATATCAGTTAATACTGTTGTTACGTTAGAAATATAATTTATTTTACAATTATCATTATTTTTTAACACATTGTGATCTTACTTGATAGTCTTAAATTGAGAGTTTATTAACATTAATAAAAATTTTTTAATTAGAAAATGGCTAAAAACATGTCCAAATATAGAAAATAAAATATTATTAAAAAATACAAAAAAATTTAGTTATTTTTATTGCTATTGTTTCATTAAAATAGAATTTACTTTTACAATGATTTAATAACATTATTTTTTGTCGCTAAATTCAGTAAAACCATTTTCAAGCCTCCTCCGATGGTAATCTGACAAAAGTTAATAAATTAATAATCACTATTTAATATATTGAAATCTCCGTCCATTTCTGACAGATTTGCCTTAATTTCATGACTTGTTCTCCCAGGTTGTCGAAGTTGCAAGCAACCTTGTAATTTAAATTTTCCACTGACTCAAGATAAAAATAGCTAATTATGTATATATACGTATTATACTGAAAAATTCCAAATTATCTAAATACATACACTAAGTTTAAATAGCCAAATATTTTTTATTTTATTCAACTAGTTTTCTATATATGTGATGATGTCAGGGAAAAGGGCCCTTGATAATCAACTGGTCAAAATTAAGCTAATAATATCTTCTTTTTTTTAGAGATACAACTGAATAAAACGCTTTTTTTTTCGTCCAACAATTCCAAAAATTGGCTCAGTTATGCATTTTTGAATATTTAGAAGTAAAAAACGTATTTACGAGTTAGAGCCGTTTAAATTTTGACAATTTTTAAGCAGATAAAGATGGACATTTCTTCCATTTTTACCCGCTATTATTCTATCCCAAATGACAATTTGCTGGATTCAAATATGTAATCATAAATTATACCCACATTAAACTTACATTTTTGCCATTTCTGAAAAAACTGGTAGGTAGATAAGGGCCCTTTTCCTTGACACTATCACATATATATTTATATATATATATACCTATATATGTTTTAATTCGAATTATTATAGTCTAATTTTATTTTTGTAATTTGATATAATTATTTATGTTTACTTAATAATAAAATCCAATTTTTTTTAATTTTTTTCTCCCCCTTTAATGATAATAATAGAACAAGGTGCAATTCGGAGAGGACCTTTGCATTGTGAAAAGAAAAATGAGAATAGACTAAAAATTTAGGACACAGGAATTATTTAACGGGTTATGGGTGATTCACAAAGAGCAAAATTAAAAAATTAAAAAGTCTTTTAACATTATTTTGGAGATTTTTTATTTATCTCATACATATTTCGGGCTATGAACCTTTCATCGGGAGGTTTAACAGAAAACTGAATGTAAAATTTTTATATGTATCGCATGGAAGAATTGAGAGGTTCAGATTTGTGGTATGGAAGGGAGAGTATGGTACTGAACGACTTGGTCACGGTCCGATCAGACATTCAAATGATGGCAGTTTGAGAAATCTGTTTGTATAGAATTCTGGGAATACCTATGTAAAGCGAATTTCTATGGGTTTTGTGACTATATGTGCCCTAGACAAAGAAAGACATACAGCTAGTTGAAAAGAGAGGAAAAGACAAATGTTTAGTGTGAACGAGAATCTCAGTTAGAACTTGGTTTATGCATATCACTGGCAGTTGTGATTTACTGATTGTTGAGAATGGGTTGTTGCAGGCTGCTTTGATTAATGGTGATTCTATCAAATCATTAGTCAGCAAATGCAAAATAAGGACTTCATTAGATGGGGAATGATTGTGTATCAAATAGGCTTCAGCGTTGCAGAAACGTAACTTAGTGATAGTGAACTACAGTGATAAACCTAATCCTCAACCACTAAGTTACGTTTCAGCATTTGCTGAACATCTATTTGATAACAATCATTCCACTATCTAATGAAAGCCCCCTTCATTCTACATTGCCAAAAGGACGCAAACTAGATTTATTAGAATCCATTGAAATCAAGAAAGCCGCCCGCAATGAACCCATTCTCAATAATCAATAGAAATCACTAAATCAACAATAATTGATCTATTAATCAAACCAAATTTGAAACCGAAATTCATTCATTCTTTACTAAACATTTGTTCCTTCTTTTCATTTTCGAATCAACTTGTATCATCCTCTTCTGGTCTAAATTTATATAGTTTAAAACTCTTAACAAATTCTTTAATAGGTATTCCCAGAATTCTATACAAATAAATTTCGAACTAAACCATCCTATTTGAAATGTACCTGACTCGGACCAGACAATCGTTCAATACCCATGTCTCCCTTCCACATACCCTTAAATCTAACCCTCAATTCTTTCTAACATCGATACTATGTAAAAATTTTATATTCAGTTTTCTGTTAAACCTCCTGATGAAGGGTTCATAGCCCGAAATATGTATAGAAGATAAATAAAAAATCTCCAAAATAATTTAAAAGATTTTTTAATTTTTTAATTTTATTTCCTCTTTGTGAAACACCACTATAACCCGTTAAATAATTCCTGTGTTTAATATGTTTCACTATAAACCAACACCGCTTTCCCTAAACTTTATTAAAAATTTAGGGACTGGAACGTATCTGTAGAAGCGTGTCTTTGAAGACTGAAGGTTATATTAAGTCCCCAGAAAGGCAGAAGTCGGAAGGAGAATTCTAGTTTCATAAGAGATAAACGAATCGGAAAATTCTTTTGTTCGATTTGTATCTAATTTTATCAAGAAAGGATATTAAATGTTTAACTGCACTTACCGCGGGATGTGAGTCAGCCGAGAGGGCTAATAACAGAAATACAATGAAATTGATGCATTTTATTAAAATTTATAGGTAATACTTTAAAATATGTAGCATAAATTTTTCAAAATTTTCATTAATATTATCTACGAGAAAATATTTATTTAAGGTAGTTCTTTCACAAATGCAAAAAATCAAGAAGTTTTTGAAACTTGGAATATAAGTCATTAAAAGCATAATACACATACTGTTAAAATTTGAAGACGATTTACCACACCAAACATGAAATAATTACAATTAAAAATGACATTTTTAACATGGGGTAGATAGGGAAAGAATGGGGATATGATCATTGTTGTATTTTTTTTCATTGAAGTACTTTCATCATCTTGATGAAAAACTATTTTTTGTTAGAATAATATATTCGGAGTAACTTAAAAAAAAAATTGAAATTATTTACCACGTAGTTTTGATAAAAAACAAAAAAAACCTATTGGGCGATTATTTTTAGAGGAGGGGATATAAACACAATGCCTTGGAAACGACCGGCAAGTATGTGTGTATCTATATATAGATTTCGTAGGGTGAGTGGACAGTCACGTTAAAAAATACCCTAAAATTTTAGTTCCCTTCGTATTTATAGAGTGGAAAACTTTTTGTGTGGATTGTCGCGAAATAACCTCCTTAAAATCATATATTTTTTCCTTTTATTCCTGCGAACTATCATAGATTGTTATAATCTAGTAAACAGTTTTTTTAATTTATATTCTGACCAAATTTCTTTATTTTTCTTGACACATGAAGATGATCTTAGAAAACTTATAATTAATTTTAGTTTACTGAAACTGCGTTCTTTAAATAGGTAAACCTTGAGTTATGTGCGATGCTATCTCAATATTAGGATATACATTTGTGATTTGATATTTATAATTATTTGAAATAATTGAACTAGTTGAAGCGAGTACCTCTTGTCATTATAACTTTCCATTTTTTCTTAAGCATCAAAATCTTAAAAATATTTTAAAACTAGATCTGCTTCACTAGATTGACGGCGCCCGCACCAATTAATTCACTTACCTCACAACCCTTATTAAGGTAAGTATTTTTTTCATTTTTTTTTGTCTGTAAATGTGATATTCATTTTTTTTTTTTTTTAGAAAATCAAAGACAATTTTTTCATGGAACTAAATAACTTTATTCTGTAATGTATTGCCCATTTTGATCAATGACCTTTTGCCATCTTTCAGGCAGCATCATAATCCCGGGTTCATAAAACTTCTGGTTTTTATTAGCAAAAAACTGAATCAGGTACGATTTGACATCATCATCATTATTGAAATTTTTACCATTCAAGGAGTTTTGTAAAGATCAAAATAAAATCAGATGGTTCAAGGTCAGGACTATATGGTGGATGTGGCAAAACATCCCAACCAAGCTCCAATAATTTTTGCCGAGTGACCAAAGATGTGTGTGGCCTTGCATTGTCATGATGGAATACAACACCTTTTCGATTTGTCAATTCGGCCCGTTTTTCTTCAACTGCATTGTTTAATTTCGTTAGTTGTTCAATGTAGACAACAGAATTGATCTTTCGGTTGGGTGGTAAGAGTTCAAAGTAGACAATTCCTTTGTAATCCCACCAAACTGATAACAAAACCTTCTTTTGATGAATACCAGCTTTTGATGTTGTTTGAGCTGGTTCACCTGGCCTGCTCCACGATCTTTTCCGCTTGATATTGTTGTAAACAACCCATTTTTCATCGCCAGTTATCAGTCGTTTTAAAAATGGACCATTTTCATTACGCTTCTTTAGCAAATCGCAGCTGTTAATGCGTTGCGTTAAATGCGTTTCTTTCAGTTCGTGAGGAACCCATGTATCGAGTTTTTGAACATAGCCAAGTGATTTTCAATGCATGTATGTGATACATGAAGCTTCTCTGCAATCTCACGTGTTGTACTGTGACGATCCGAATCGATTATTGCTTTGATTAGGTCGTCATCAACTTCAACTGGACGACCAGAGCGTTTTTCATCTTTGAGTGAAAAATCACCAGAACGAAATTTGGCAAACCAATTTTGACACTGCCGTTCTTTAAAGGCTTCGTCGCCATAAACAGCACATAACTTTTTGTGAGCTTGCGATGCGTTTTTCCCTTTGCGGAAATAAAAAAGCAAAATATGACGAAAATGTTCCTTTTGATTTTCCATTTTTCAACGAACGCCAAACGAAATCTACGCAACCGACCAAAAAACTTTTTTTACTGATTGACAGCTGAATTGCCAACTATCAAATAACAAAATGTGTTTTACATTTGGACTACGCCAGCAAACCTAAAAATTCAACTGAAGCCATCTATGAGTGAAATCCGCAATTACTTAGTTGCCAACCTTATATATGGAAGAAAAGAAATTGTATCTCGCAGAATTGGGTGGAACAAAGGGGAAATTCAAAAACTTATACGCTAATTAGAAAACAAAACAAAAGGCAATTTCGAATGAAAATGCTGGATTTATTGTTCCAAAATACAACAGTCTTTTTGTAGGATTTCTGAGAAAGACAGCTTGGAGTGAAGTCAAGGGGTAGCTCGCATGTGACATGAAAATGAATTTCCTAATAGTTTTTTGCCATTTCTGAGAAAAGTTTTTGTAAATTTAAATTTAAGTACCTGGAGCTACCGAGCGATGCACGGTAACCCCTGACCCCCCGCCCTCCCGAAACCACACACCTCGCCCCCACCACCCCAACCGTGCCTCCCATCCACGGATCCCACAACTGCACCCCACCTCCCGCACCTCCCACATCCACCCCACCCCGCACCCCGTTTTTGCATTTCTAGCTTTCTAATGGTCCACATATTATGTGTATATTTGTTTACTCGTACATCAATTTGCCCACATTCGTTCATATTGATAAACATTATAAAAAAATAAATAGGAAAATAATAATAAAAAAAATAATCGTATAGGATCTGAAATAAAAACAAAATTAAATAAGATTTGTTATATAAAAAAAGCCACTTGAACCACTTTATTTGTAAATACACCTGTAATGTTATGATTTAGACACATGTTTTTTTTTGTTTTTTTGGCTTTTCGGCTTTTCTAGCCATAAGCCATTTAGGATATTATTTATTTTATTTTAAATTTGTCCCTGAGAGGTCAGATAGGCTGAGGCGGTAGCGCGCGAGCTAACCGGGGACCGGGTTCGAATCCGACTCGAGGCATCCAGCTAAAATCTGACTTCGTGGGTAGAGACAAATTTTAAAAAATATATAACTAGTATCGTAATTAGGCTTATGGCTAGAAAGGCCGAAAAGCCAAAAAAAAAAAAAAAAAAAAAAAAAATTTGTCCCTACCCCGGGGGTCAGATTTTAGCCGGATTCGAACCCGGGTCCCACTTCGTTAGCAGGATGACACGCTACCGCCTAGCCTATCCGACCCCCCCCCCCCACACCTGTTAATTAAAAACAAACAATTTTTTTTTTAATTTTATTGAACCAATTATTTTACATGAATTAATGTATACATTGTATTTGAGCTTCGACTTCGGAGATTACTTCCCCACCATCGACTGTCCTTGATCTTGTTGAGCTTGCCAACATCTTTATAATCCTTGTTTTTAATAAGAGAAAAAAACTAATTAAATAAAAAAACCTCTTTTCCGATTTATCTTTCAATTCACAAACAAAAAATTTATTAAACCAATTATTTTACATGAATTAATGTATACATTGTATTTTAACTTCGACTCCGGAGATTGCTTCTCCACCATCAAGTGTCCTTGATCATCTTTAGTCCTTGTTTTTAATAAGAGGAAAAAACTAATTATAGAAAAAAAACCTCTTTTCCGATAATTATTCCAATACCATATTGCGGAAATTAATCCATCCAATTAATCTCCTCAATCCTCATCCCATTTCACAAACAAAATTTTTTTTTATAAATTTTATTAAACCAATTATTTTACATTAATTAATGTATACATTGTATTTGTTGCTTCGATTCCGGAGATAACTTCTCCACCATCGAGTGTCCTTATTCATCTTTAGTCCTTGTTTTTAATAAGAGGAAAAATCTAATTACATAAAAAAACCTCTTTTCCGATAATTATTTCAATTCCATTATTCCCCAATCCAGTCGATTGGTTATTTTCCCGCTTTCAGTCCACAAACAAAAAATTTCTAATTTTAATATAATATATTAATATTTGCTATAACCTATTAGTGGGTTTTAAAATTAAAAAACCAACTAATAAATAAAAGATAATTGAAAAAAATGTAAAAAAAAAACTTTTTTATTGAGATTTTTATCTATAAATAATTACTTAAATTAAGAAAAGATCAATTAAGATGAAATGTGTCGAGGTCCAGACCTAGCCAGATTGTTTTCTCATCCTCAAAATTTGTTAATAGATTCTATTTCATCAAAATCGGTAGAGCCGTTTTCAAAATAGAACTAAGATACAAATATATATATAAACAATTTTTGCTCGTTTAATAAGAGTAGATAGATAGATTACTATGTATACCGTTTTTTTATACAATCTTACGATCATATTTTATTTTTCTACTGTATTGTAAAAACTAAAGTGCAAAATAATAATACAAATAAAATTCTAGGTATTTTGATTTTCTCTTATTATTCAAATCCTTCTCCTATTTCTTTAATACAAAGCAGAGGTCTGAGTGAGATTGTGTGGTGGTGAGTTGATTGGTCGATTGAAGGTGGGAGGGTTTATTTGTTTTGTTAATTGTGATGATTGGCGGAGAATGCTTGTGATATCTCTAATGTGCGCCATATGAGAATTAAGTTATATTGTGTTATCTATGTATTTGTATTTTCATAGTGTTGTATAGTTCAATTTTATTTTATTATTGTTTTGTTATATTTAATTCTATTTTTGTATGATCTTTTTTGCTCCAGGAAGAAAACATCCTCGGACTATTCAATAAATATTATTATTATTATTATTATTTCTCAAACCATAATATTTATTTTAATAGCTTTCTTATTTGAAATTCATCTTTACTAAAATAAATTTGTTCTTTAGGACTAAACTAGTCAGATTTACGACAAAATTATTTACACGCTTTTATTCAAAATGAAGTAATACTTTTTTTTCTTTCTCCATAAATTTACTTACTCATACGACGAAAAAAAATCATGGGCGCTTATTTTTAATTAACCCATACCAGGGGTCGGCAACCTTTTGAGACGGAAGAGCTAAAAGTTACAATTTACAAAACTTCCCAGTTTTTAAAGAGCCACTAACATTTTTGTTTCAATATTATGGTGATTTGACTAGGATTAGGTATATAAATTTGATTTTTGATTTAAAATAAATAGCTTTAAATATTAAATAATATTTATTCATATAAAAACATACAAATGTTTTTCACAAAGAATATTCAAGTATTTTAGCTAGCTCTGCTAGAATAATAAAATTGATAATCAAATAATATAACTATAATTATTTAATAATAGATAGTTACATTAATGGGAGTATTGGCCTTGTATGTCTTTTGAAAGTTTGGTTAAATCTGGCTCATAACTTGTTGTTTTCAGTTTCAAGCACGTCTTTAGATTTTTATTTGTTAGTTGGCTTCTTAGTTTACTTTTTAACCGACTTTAAAAAAATAATTTTTAAGAAAAAAATAAAACCGACTTCAAAAAATTAAATGCAACAAATAAAATACACTAAAAGATATAAAATAATTATTATCTTATTTAGTTACAACTAAACTACGAAATATTAACATGAAATTACTTTTTGTAGTCGGTGCCAAACAAACTATACCTATAAGTGAGCGTACCCACCAAACGTACTAAGTAAGATCCGTCGAGTGCGATTCATAAAAGGTATATGTTTGGCACCGACTTCTAAAAGTAATTTCATGTTAATATTTCGTAGTTTGGTTGTAACTAAATAAGCTAATAATTATTTTATACCTTTTAGTGTATTTTATTTGTTGCATTTTATTTTTTTGAGGTCGGTTTTATTTTTTTCTTAAAAATTATTTTTATTATTATATTTATGCAAGAGAACGCTTGCTCGCACCAATATGTTGACCCGAAGATCGTCAGCATTCCAAATGCCAACTTCTTCACCTCACTGTAGCATTCTGGAAGACTATTCTGCGTCAAATATAAGTGCTTCAAATCGCGGCATTTCTTTTAGGGCCGGTTGTATGTCGCAAAGTAAATGCTTTTTAGAAGTGACAAAGGGTAGATGGTAAAT
The DNA here is from genome assembly GCA_024734495.1 of Forficula auricularia. Taxonomy (NCBI): domain Eukaryota; kingdom Metazoa; phylum Arthropoda; class Insecta; order Dermaptera; family Forficulidae; genus Forficula; species Forficula auricularia. The sequence continues at coordinate 9,909,446 of JALMQS010000064.1, forward strand.
GGAGGGACTGGGATGGCCATTCAGATGACAGGCACTGAAAAAACTCTTCTAACTTGCTCTTGAGTTCTGTGAACTTGCCACTCCACAAATGTTTGGTTTTCAAATCCAGCAAGTACATTTGAACCGAACTAACATCAATTCCAAATGGCTCAATGTTGATCTCATTTGTATTTGTGTTGAGAGGATTTACTATGAACGCAAGAGCAGTGGCCTAGCCAGAAAATTTCCATAGGTGGGGGGGGGGGGGGGGTCAATCCACAAATAAAAATATTTAGTGAGAATTTTTTTTATTAAAACAAATCTACCAGTTAAATTGTGTTTTTAGTCGGAGTTTTAGTGTAGTTGTAATTTCTTCCTTTATGCTTTTGAGTGTGCCGAATCCTAAATAATGAAATTTGTAGAAAATTTTATAAACTTTCATTTTGAAAAGGAAGGTTATTTACGAAAAATGGATACTTTTCGTGTTATAAGCAAAAAACCACCAATAAGTGAGATTTTTTAACTTTTTTTCATTTTTGTCAATGTTCCGTCACGAAATTTTGTTAGCAAACCTCAGATTCAGGACACCAAAAAACATATAGGATCAAGAAATCAAAACTAGCCCAAACCTTTCCCGCGAGGGGCTCTTTAGAGAACAATTTAGCTGGACTAAAAAGGTACTTGAAGAAATTAAAAAAGAACGTTCTTGATTAAACATATGAAATATATTTAATTACGGTTAGTTTGCCATAAGAAACGGTTTGTGGTTGGCCTTACTCATCCCATCAGCCCTGCCCTGGGGGGGTCTGACCCCCAAAACCACTCCCGTGGCTACGCCTCTCCACTAGAGTACTTGCGTTTGTTTTGAATTGTTCAAATCTCTTAGCGAATCCATCCTTCATTTTGTTTATACTAGTAGCCATACTGAAGTAATTCGTGTCAATCTTTGCATTGGTTTTATCGCAGTATAATGTTTTTTGATGAGTTTTGAAAATAAATAATATAATTATTAATATTTGCGCATGGAACTGGAGAGCCGCATCTTGATATCGAAAGAGCCGCAGGTTGCCGACGTTACGTTACCTATTCTTCCAAGGCTATAAATAATAATTAAATAGGAATGAAAATTATCAAATATCAATAAAAACACTTAAACAAATAATTTAATCAATAAGTAGATTTATACAAATAATATTCTATCAAAATTTTATTTTTCCTTATTCCATTAATGAAAATAATGATGGTGTTGCGAAAACTCATGCAATGGGGGAGACCAATGAACTATTTTTTTTTTTTTTTAATTATTTAATGTCACCGGGAACAAAGCCTATTTAGACAGCACATAAGTAGAGTGTTAGTAGGGTTAGTGAGGGAGCCGACATTATTTGAAGAAGGGTTGAGCCAACGTGAAATTGCAAGACGCCTTCAGATTAATCAATCAAGTGTATCCAGAGTTCTTCAAAGGTTTAGAGAGACTGGAAATCATACAAGAAGACCTGGACAAGGCCGCCCAAGAAGTACAAATCAGAACTTGCTGCTTTAAGAAATCGCTTTTTCACAAGCAGCCAGTTGAGAGGCATGTTGGAAAATGCTCGAAACACCCAAATTTCTGGTTCCACAGTAAGAAGACGCCTTCATGAAGTTGGAATTAAATCAAGGAAACCAGCAACAGGTCCTCTTTTGACCAGAGCTCATCGAATTTCGAGACTGAGATTTGCTCAACAACATGCAAATTGGACATTGAATGATTGGAGACGAGTTTTGTTTTCAGATGAATCCAGGTTTGCCCTACCTGATGGAAAAGAAAGGGTATGGAGAAGACCAGCAGAAAGATATTCAGAGTGCAACATCTCACCAAGAGTAAGGTTTTGGAGGAGGTTCCATTATGGTATGGGGTGCGAAAAATTTCGATGCCCGTACGGAACTTCATAGAGTAACTGGAGGTTCTCTGAATGCTGAAAGGTACATGAGAGAAATCCTAGAGCAATATGTAATGCCCTTTGCTCCTTTAATTGGAGAAAGATTTCAGTTTTTACATGATAATGCTCGTCCTCATACTGCTCATGCAGTAAAAGAATACCTGAAAGAAGTCGGTATATCTGTTCTGTCATTTCCTGCAAGAAGTCTCAATCCTATTGAACATTTATGGGACATAATGGGGAGACGCCTAAGAACACGAAGTCAACCTGATTGGTCACTTGGAGAATTGGAAATGGCATCAATTGAGGAATGGGAGAACATCTCCCAAGAAGAAATACAAAATTTAATTCTCTCAATGCCAAACAGAATCCAAGAGGTATTAAGAGCAAGAGGAGGAGTTACAAGATATTGCTAAACTGTTTTTTAATCAAAACATTTAATAAAATTAGTTAAATTTCATTTTTTAAATTTTCCTCATTTTCATCAAATGTAAGTAATTTCAAGTTTTTGGGTTTTTTTTATTTTTTATTGATTAAAAGATGAAAATATTGTTATTAATATGAGTATTTATCATTTTTTATTATTTTTTATCAATTTAATATGAAAGACAATACAAGTTTATTATATTTATTAGTAAAATTAATAGTGATGCGATAATTTTGCGCAGCAGTTTATATAGAGTAAACTAAAAAAAAATCTTTGTATTTTAATTTTTCTCCTTGTGAAACACCACCAACTCCAACCTAATTTAATTTTAATAGTTTTCAACTTATTAATTAATCAACACATTGATAACGCCGAGATCTTATAGTAAGTATTTCAGGTAAGTCGAAGACCAATACAATTTGAAAGTTATTTTTAGAATTTATTAGTCTTATTCTTTAATGAATCGATCCTATCGTATTTGGGGCTACTTCTCAGAGTCGAGTTTGCTACAAGGTGTCGTGATGACTTCAAATAAATGAAAATGTGAAAGCCGTTTGGTGAACACACCAGTTGATTTTTAATTGCAATTACATTCAAAACTTTGTGGCCAGTGATACGTCTTGATGATGGCCATAGCGGGTCAAAACGTTGGTAAAAATATAAATTAAGTTTTATTTCAATTTTGTTTTATTTTGGCTGCGATTAAAAATTAGCTGAATTTAAATTAAAAAATAATATTAATATATCGATTTTAACTGAATCAAAAAATTACCGAGCATCTCTCTGTGTTCCAGGTACTTAATATAAAGTATAATATATTGAAAGCGATAGTTAACCCTTTTTTTTATCAACTAAGGTAGTTGTTTCGCGACAATACTAGCAGAAAGTTAATGCTAGAGTATATAGAACAGACAATAAGGATTCATAGTTCATAAGCCCAAAACTTTTTGCTGTTTATATACCAATTCTAGCCAATCCCGTGCTCGGTTGACAAATTTGGCACTATTGTAAGAGATTGAATATTTTTATATTAAAATGACAGATAAAATACATTTTAAATTTCTTTAAAAATCGTTTAGTTATTTTTTAACAAATGTAATCAACGCCTAAGTTACACCTTATGAAAATTATAATTTTGAAAAAATCTAGCGCATGCATCTTTTGCTGGTTTATTAAATGCGCTGTTGCCAAATTGTTTTTAGTCTAAATTTTTTTTTATACATTTTTCATTATTTATTCCTTATTATCTCAGAAACTGTGTTCTAACTATTTTGTCTTAAAAAATCTATTAGTTATTGTTTAATGTTGGTTTAGTTTTTTATAAAAATGGTAAGAAGGGTTTCTTAATTATAATTAAATATATTTCATTATTCGTGTCCATGATTAATAATTAAAGGAATCGTAGGGAGTTGGACAAGACTTTAAATTAAATTAAATACAAGTTTTGATTAAATATGCCATAAGTTTCGTTGCTGTTTTGCAACTTCCTCAGTGGCTCATTTATTAAACTTATTTGTCAGGATTTTTAACTAAGAGAAAAAACATTTCAAACAGTATTCTTTTTTCTATCACAATTCATTCAATTCATCAAATAACATAAAATATAAACCTTTTAAACAAAGTAATTGTTTTCTGTCAAAAAACTAAAAGAATCAAATTGAACAAAGAAATTTTTTTATTTTTTTTTATTTAAGATGTCATTAAGAAGATTATTATGTACTATATGAGGAAGTTGCAAAACAGCAACGAAACGTATGGCATATTTAATCAAAACTTGTATTTAATTTAATTTGAAGTCTTGTCCAACTCCCTACGATTCCTTTAATAATTAAATATGTATGTAAATCTTCCGATATCCCGTATAGTGCAATGTTAAAGAGCCTGAAAAACTTGATTTTTGAAATTTAATATCTCCGGAACTATATTGTTCATAAATTTCATTTTGCCACCAATCGATGCAGAGGTATTTAAATAATAATCTATATAAATTTCACAAAAATCCTAAGAAAACGCATTTGGCGGAACAACTACCTTAAATGTTCAATTTAGCAGGTTGGGCGAGAACAACAATAAATTCAGGTTGTGCGCTCGCCCAACCCACCCCTGACGTCGCCACTGATAATAATTAGAATAATAGAAAATGAGCTCATGGTAGCTGGCCGTTAAATTCTAAACATTTTGAAAAACATTCATTTAACAAGGTCGCCTGTAGGGTAGACTAGTAAGATCCAGAGGCGTATTTCGGTTGCATACATACAGGCGGAACCTTTCCTAGACTATTATTTACGTAGTACGCTGGCTTTATTTAAAAGCAATATATTATTAATGTATTATTTTAGACTTTGAATTCAGCTAAAAAGGTCGAATTTTATTTTTAGCCAGAATTGAAGAAAACTGAAATAAAATAAAAAAAATGTTCAGCCTTTTGAGTTTTCAAATTAAACTCAATTAAAAATAATATATTAATAAACAGGTAGGTTCCTGCGTTGACCATTTAAACCCCGAAGAAGGAGGGACGGTCCTCTGAATTGTCGGATTATTCAAGAGGATGAAAATGATCTCTTAATATATTCTTTTATTCGAAATTTGTGATTTTCATAATCTTTGCGTATGCCTTTGCTTCAATTTAGCATTGAGTTCTACCATTCCGTCTTCGATAGAAAATACCTCTAATCAATTAAATTTTTTAATTTTAATATATAATAATATTTGTAATGAACTATTTGTATATACTTAGGTTTTAAAATTAAAAAAAACAAAAACAATTATTAAACGGAAAAACTGCGTTTTGAACTCCAATGAGCTAAACAAAAAACTTGTTTCTTGAATTAAAATTAAATCGATTCTTCTACATTTTCAGTAGAGGTTTCCATTAATAGTCAAAACATCAAAAATGGAATTCAATAAGGTTATTCCTCTAGTATTAGATAAGAATCGATCGTTATTTTTGATTTTAAATCGATTCCTCCATGTCTTCAGCAATGGTTACCAATAATAATCGAAACGTCAAAAACCTAATGTAGAATTGTTATTCCTCAAGTATTAGATGAGAATCAATCGCTATTTTTGATTTTAAGTCGATTCTCTATGTCTTCAGCAATGGTTACCAATAAAAACCGAAACGTCAAAAATCCAATATAGAATGATTATTCCTCAAGTACTAGATGAGAATCAATCGCTATTTTTGGTTTAAAGTTGATTTCTCTATGTCTTCAGGAATGGTTACTAATAAAAACCGAAACGTCAAAAATCCAATATAGAATGGATATTTCTCAAGTATTAGATGAGAATCAATCGCTATTTTTTATTTTAAGTCGATTCCTCCATGTCTTCAGCAATGGTTACTAATAAAAACCGAAACGTCAAAAATCCAATATAGAATGATTATTCCTCAAGTACTAGATGAGAATCAATCGCTATTTTTGGTTTAAAGTCGATTTCTCTATGTCTTCAGCAATGGTTACTAATAAAAACCGAAACGTCAAAAATCCAATATAGAATGATTATTCCTCAAGTACTAGATGAGAATCAATCGCTATTTTTGGTTTAAAGTCGATTTCTCTATGTCTTCAGCAATGGTTACTAATAAAAACCGAAACGTCAAAAATCCAATATAGAATGATTATTCCTCAAGAACTAGATGAGAATCAATCGCTATTTTTGGTTTAAAATCGATTTCTCTATGTCTTCAGCAATGGTTACTAATAAAAACCGAAACGTCAAAAATCCAATATAGAATGATTATTCCTCAAGTACTAGATGATAATCAATCGCTATTTTTGGTTTAAAATCGATTTCTCTATGTCTTCAGCAATGGTTACTAATAAAAACCGAAACGTCAAAAATCCAATATAGAATGATTATTCCTCAAGTACTAGATGAGAATCAATCGCTATTTTTGGTTTAAAATCGATTTCTCTGTCTTCAGCAAAGGTAACGGATAAGAAAACAACGCAGTTGCTATGGTTACTCATAAAAATTCCTCCCAAATTTTTAGCATTTCACAGAGAGAAGCCTATCCATTCTTACTTAAGCAAGGCTAAATGAGCTATATTAAAACTTTCAAATGAATAAATTTTTAAAGAATTTAAAAAATTAAAAAAGTACCATCTTACTCTAGAGTAAAGTACTTTAAAATATAATTTTACTAAAAACTTTATTTAACCTTTTTTGTGGTCCCCAAGGTACTTAATTAGGATATTAAATTTCATCAAAATTGGTTAAGTCATTTTCAAGATATTTAGAAAAAACTAAAAAAGTACTGAAATAAAGTACTAATGTTTGTGGGCCGATATGTACCAAAAACTAATCAGCGCTTCATTTTGTTAAACTAATGGTAGGTTTTCAATTTCATTTCAATCGGTGCAACGGTGTGGAAAAAATCGTGGGCCAAAAAAGCGATAACATACATCCATCCATACATCCATCCATCCATCCATACATACATCCATACATACATCCATCCGCACGCTTACTAAATGAAAAAATCGCACTTTTTGGCCTCTCGACGAGACCCCATGTAATTTTTGGCAAAACCGTCACGTGCTAATATTCAACCTAATTGAATACTACAATTTGTGACTTTAATTGAGTCCATGGGTTCCGTAGTCTTTACCTGAGGACCCTTTGAAGCCACGCTTGCCCCGAGAGCGATTACAATACTTTACCCATGCTTTGCATTGGATAAAGTAAAAATAATAATAAATAAATACTGATAATAAAGAGATAAGTGAAAGTCGTTCCATGTGCACAGCAATCTAGGAATTACGAAAGTACTATCAGATTATTTTAATTGTATTAAGATTAATTATAAACACGCAACAGTTTTTTTCATCATTTTGTTAGATATTAAATCGAATGGGGTAGGAGGGTGTTTGGGACCCCTCTGTCTGCCCTTGACTAAGGGCCAGTTTTATGTCGGTTGGTAAACTCTTTTTAAACGTTGACAAAGGGTAAAACCTTAAAATTCACCTTGTGCCCGGTGGAATGGCCAATCAGATGACAGGCACTTTCATCTGATTGGCCATCCCATCGGGCAAAAGGTGAATTCTAAAGGCTTTACGCTTTGCCAACGTTTAAACAGTGTTTACTTACCAGCCGACATACAACTGGCCCTAAAGGGATGATGCAAAGTAATCAGATGGTTAGATAGGAAATACCATTTAATATCTAGATATGAATTTTAAGGACAATTTTGGAGATTTCGAAAATTCCCCAACCATATTCCTTTCTCTTCTCTTGAGCAGCCTAGTAAGGAAGAAGACCCTGGACTCGGCAACCAGTTCACTCACAGACACCTTTGAGACAAATCCACGAAGACTAGAGAAATGCATACATTTAACCAGGTATGGCTCACTCTAAATTAATTAGGACAAACAGCTCCTAACTATTTAACAGGGTTCAGAATTCAATCCTTTTCCTTAAAAAATCATTTACGCCATTTTGGCATTTCTCATCTATATTTTAGAAATAGCTCTTACAACGTTTTGAATTATATATGTAGTTGTAGATATAAAAAAATCAACTGGTGTGGGCACTACACGACTTCAACATTAGTTTCTCCCTTATTTGAAATCATCATTCCAATTTTCTTCATTCAAATTACTTCAATTTGTGTTTCCCCTAAGCCATTTTGACGAAAATGCAAAATACAAAAATCTTTATGTAAACATCAACATCCGGTTCTTCGATTTTAGCCAAAATCTTATGGTACTTCTTCTAGCCTCTATTTAGCTTGAAGTTTCAATCCCAAATCTTTGCGACTTCTCGTAAACGAGATATTAATGAGTAAAATATTTATTTTGCGAAACTCTCAATTTACACCCCTTTTCTTTATTTCAATCGGATTAAAATTTATACACTACTAATAACTTATGACAATTGATAAGTACTCCAATTTTAAAAAAATATTCATTTTTGAGAAAATCACAAAAACGAAAAATCTTTCATGTAACCTAAATGTCAACTTCCCTTATTTCGATTTCACACAAAAGCTTGGTATACTTCTTCTAGTCTAAGATATCGAGGTTAAGTTTCGAATTTTGAAGCTCTGAGACGAAATGCAGGGGGGTACACACATTACATACGCACACAAGGATCAATGGATTTTTGGCTTCTGGGGTCCACAATACCCGGTTTTCTGTTCTAATTACGCTTTCAAACTATGTATTAATGGCATCGATTCCTTCCACCTAGAAATGAGAAATTGTAATTAACTTTTTCCACCTTGGAGATACAAGCTCTCAAATTGTCAAGACCCCGGGAGGCGATTACAATATTACACATTATATTTTTTAAATATATATATAAATTAAGTGGATATTAACTTTTAAGGAGTTAGGTGTTGGTTCTAGGTGAAACATTTTAATATAATAATAAAACTTGAGCAAGATGCGAGGTGTGTTTCACAAAAAAACCTACCTCGCATCTTGCTCAAGTTTTATTATTATAAGTGGATATTGATGAGGCAGTCAAAAAAAGAAGATAATTTATACTATCTTTTTATTTTTATTAAAAAACCGACGTTTCGGAGGATATTCCCTCCTTCTTCAGGGTTTTGAAAAGTCAGTGAAGGAGATCTAATGCGACATTCCCCTCTGTCTCCTCTTTCAGTGGCAGTAACAATAATATATTGTATTTCATTCTCAGCAGAATTATAATGTAGTAATTACTAAAGAGGAGACAGAGGGGAATGTCGCATTGGATTTCCTTCACAGACTTTTCAAAGCCCTGTAAAAGTAGGGAATAGCCTCCGAAACGTCGGTTTGAATAAAAATAAAAAGATAGTATAAATTATCTTCTTTTTTGGACTGCCTCATCAATATCCACTTAATTAACTTATCAGTCCGTCTCCAAAAATTACTCCAATCTTATATATATAAATGTAAAAGTAAAATAAATGATCCCCAGAACTTTAAAATCTTCTTTTGAATGAATGCATGCTCTTGGATAAAATATATTGGGTATTTTAATGGAATTAATAAAAAGTATATAGGCTTGTTTTTAATGTTTTTAAAATGATTGTATTGATAAAATTAAGGTTATGCACATTATGAATATTTAATTAGTAGTGGGGTCGCTAGCTTTTTCTTTTCGCTTGGGCGAAACCGGATGGAAAAAATTGGGGGGTGAGTACATTGTTTAATGAATTGAAAATAATTGATTTAAAATAAATAAATACACATAAATTCTTTTTGATAAACTTTTATTTTTATTTTATATTTTTTTTAAAAATTTATCATATAAAAGTATATAAATTTATTTAATCGTTCAAAGATGTTTTTCTATTAAAATTACTCAGTAAACTAAAAAGCTCTGAATTTTTCAAAGGAACAATATACTTATTAGCTTATTACATATAATTAAAATAACTGAAACGTTATAAAAAATGGCTAACAAATCAAGTCCTTTTGATTTACTTTATTTATTTATTTATCACAGTAGTATCCTTTATTTACAAACCTTAATTAAATTATATTTGTAAAAAAAAACTGAAAATTTTCTTTTAATTTATAAATCATATCTATTAACAATATTGAATAGCTAAAAAATAACATGAGATTTGTATTTAATTTCAAAGTTTATGATGAGAAATTATTTTATTCTCTGTATTAACATTTTTATTTTTATTTTTTTTATTTTTTATTTTTTTTTTTTTATTTTATAGAAATTACAAATGTTTTGAACAATTTATTTTATAGTGATTGAAATATTTATTATTTTCAATAATTCTGTAACATAATTATAAAACAGTAGAGTCCCGAAAACTCGGCACTCGATAACCCGGCAGTCCGGATAACTCGGCCAACACTCTTGCAGGTCGAAAAAACACTTTTTCATGTAGGGCTCTATGCCCTCATAAAATAAGTACTTTTCCTTTGTTGTTTAGGGGTATTTGGGCAGTTTATTCTCTGTTGTATTCTCAAGCAAACAATACATATAAGTACAGTGCTGTATTTTCTGAGGAAACACTCGTACTTATTCTTTTTTCCCGATAACCCGCCACTTTTACAAACTCGGCCACCCTTCGGTCCACATTAGTTGAGTTTTCGGGACTCTACTGTATATATATATATATATATATAGTGTTTGCATAAAAATCTAAATTTAAAAACTTAAATTAACCGAGAGTTTAATGATTGAATAAATATATTTTTGTTAATATAAAAAAAAGGATTTAAAAAAAGGTGTTTTATTTCCAAACGGCAAAACATCTTATTAATAACAAAGTTAAATTTAGTTAACGAAGAAAAGATTATTTTTATTATAGACAAAAGGATCAGGCGGGGCTCGAACCCTTTTTATTAATTTTTTAAAGATGTATTTCCACCATTTTTAATCCTTGTTGTCCATTTGAAAATTCTAGCTGTACATTTTTAAATGGAATATCAAGTCTTGATCTCTTATATCACGTCATTATTTCTCTGGTTTCGGCTTCAACTTTTTTATTTTTCAATATTTTCCGAAACAAATAAATAAATTTTCAATATTTAAATTAAACTATCGATTAATTTAAAAATTTAAATTTTTATGCATCACACCGTATTGAAAAAAAAATATCAAAATAAAGAAACATCTATATTATATATATTTAACAAATAGTTTATTTTAATTAAAAAAATTAAAAAAATAAAACATTAAAAATCACAAACAAAAATCACTTAGGACCTAAAAAAATAAATTGAAATTGAAAATAGTATCGTTTTTAGAAGTCTTGGTTTTTTCACATCTCTTTTATAGAAATGAACACTTATTTTATTTGAAATTAGAATTTCAAATAGGTATTCAATATAAATATCATTAATCATAATCTTAATATAATAATAAATATTACATTAGACAAAAAATTTTAGTGCCAGGTTTATAATTAAAAAAAATAATTTTTTCATAGTTATAGTATACAACGTTTCACCTTCTAAATTTGAAGCTATAAGAGATATGGATCTTTCTACGGACGCCCATGCGCCCGCCCCCCTTAATTTTTTATTCGATTTCAACCAAAATTTAATCAGCTCTTAATCTCAATATAAAGAAATTACATATGAAATTTCGTTATGAAATTCATTTGAGCTAGAGCGTACAGAAAATTTGGTAACGTACTAACTAACGTACATACAGATATTTTGACAAAAAATATCTCATAAAATATCATTTTTTCGATGTCCACTTTTAGGGCTTTTTTGAAGACCAAAACATGGCGTTTCGCTCAATTTCTTTTATCAAAATAGTTTGCCGTTTTTGAGATATTTTGGAATTAGGTGTACACCCTCTTTGGAATTACTTTGGAATTCATTAGATAATCTATTGTCTTCTACTTGGAAATGAAAGTGGAAGTAGGTGTACACAATTTTAGGACGCGGTTCACCCCTCGCTTGGCCATATCTTGTTATATTTTGTTGTTAGGCAGCGGTTTCCAACCTTTATACAAAAAATACCCCGCCTCCCATCTTTTATTTTTTTAATAGATATAATTTATATAGAAATTAAATGTATGTATAAAATATTCATTCACTGAATTTTTACTGTTAAGTTACGATTTATTTATATATATTTAATAAAAATAATTTTTCATTAAAAAATTCTTGCGCCTCCCCAGCTACTACCCCGCGCCTCCCAGGTTGGAAACCACTGTTGTAAGGTAAAGTAATATACTGGAGAGTTCATATCCTGCAGTTGAGCCAGGTGGCCAGGATTGCTGTTACTGGCACTCGGGTTCGATTCCCGAGGGGGTGAAAAACAACCCCTCTGACATATAATTAAAAATATTCCATTCCATCGGATTGAATAGATGACACCAACTTATAACTTGTATACTGGAGAGTGTTTGAGCACACTCTGTAAGATCCAAAAAGCGCACAACATTCCATAACTTTTATAAAAAATGAAAATAAAATAATTTATAATAAACTATAAATTTATTTTTATTTAAAACTAAAGTATATTTTGTAACATTATATTTTAATATAAAATTTCTGAAATGTTTATTGGTATATTGTGGCTCTGATGGACTTGACGAAATTATAACGCTTCTTAGAAACAATGAAAAATTACCTCCAACAATTTATCATCTTATTTATTAAGGAATTTTTACTTTACCATACAGGGTATGGTCAAGTATTGTAATCGTGCATGAAAAAAGTGGTTTTTTTCCTTCTTTTTTTCGAAATATCTCAAAAACGGCTGAAAATATTTTGATTAAAAAAATTGAGCGAAACCATGGCATTTCGCTCTACAAAAAAGCTCTAATAAGTGAATATCGAAAAAATTAAATTTTTCGAGATAATAATTGTTTTGTCAAAATGTCTGTTAGTTACCAAATTTTTGTGGACGAGCTAGCTCAAAAACTAGTGTAAATATCGAAACCAAATTTCACACGTAGTTTTGGTCCATTGAGATTAAGAGCTGATTAGATTTTGGTGCATATCGACCCAAAATTAAGGGGGGTGGAGGGGGGTTAAAATATAAAAATCTAGGCCGTGTGAGCAAACTCAACCAAATTTTGTATACATAATCATTGGGACCCCAGAAGTCTAAAAATGAAAAAACTAACCCCCCTTACATGATTATAAATAATTTTAGGGGCCAGTTGTATGGTAAAGTCAAGTGGATGGCTACATCAGAACACGTCAGCTTATTTTATCATTTATACAAGATTAAAAATATAGAATGACTTTTGCACCCCCTGCGGCTCCTGAGATGGCATGAGTAATTTCTTTGTATAAATTCATCAGAAATCAATCTCAAGAATTATAGTGTATTATACAGTAGTTGTATTGACGCTAAATGGTAATAATCCTAATGTTGAGTATATATAAGTGATCTACAAAAGAGCGGAATTGGCAGTTGATTGTAGTTTTATTTACTAGTAGATAATTTATTAAAGAAGAAAGTAATTAGAAATTCAATTTATGAATTCCTATTTCTGATTTCGGTCCAATTTATTGTTTTTAGTTAAAAAGTGATTTATTATATAATTGTATTAATTCATTTAAAGTATTGTATCAAGAGAAGAATATTTATAAAAAGGAAAATCCCATCAGGGGATATAGCTAAAGCATATTTAAAAAAATCAAATCAATTTTTCCAAATAAATAATAATTATAATTATCAAATCTGACTGTATTAATTTTACTATTAAAACTAGGTGATGACTCAAGTAGGTATATATATATATATACCTATATATATTAATTAAATACAAATTTTTTTGAATATATGTCAGTTAAAAGGGGAAAAGATTATAATATAATTTTTCTATGCGTTCGATAATGAAATCAATCGAAGTCAGATATTAACAGAATGTAGAATCTAGTTTTTTAAATGTAAACGACACCGTTTAAAAATGTGGTTTGCTCTCTAAATTTCATATGAAAATGAGTTTACTTTGTTTAAAATATATTCTGTTCATTTATGTTACTTATGTAATAGTATTTTTGAATTTGATTTATAGCATATTCGACTACAGCAGGACTGCATTCGGTTGAACTGAGCATGAGCCCTTAGAAAATTTTCAATAAAAATTCCAAGCGCGTGTGTTCAGTTATCCTTTGTGCAGTGAGAGTACATAATAAGTCAAATACGCCATTAGATAAATTATCTAATTATTGGTATGTAAAATGAAGTTAGTGGAATTATTTCAGTCTTATTGGGGAGATTATGCGCATAAGTTATCAGGGATTTTTATAAAACTTTTTGTAATGATAGTCCTTGGTATGAACCTTTCTTCGCAAAATATCAAATCTTTTCTGGAAAAAATTCTAGAAACCCTGTTTTTTATTTTAAATAATTAAGGCATATACCAAATAACTAATAAACCTTCAGATTTATGAAAATTCCTGAGCACCTATCATCTCCCGTTGTTAAATACATATTATGGCAATGTTCTTGACTTGGAACGATGGCGATGATGATCCTCCTCAGAGTTGCTTTGAGTATTTTCATCTGCAGAGGTACATTCTTGAGAGATAGTTCCAGAGTCAAATTCCTCTTCACACCTCCTTGGACGTTTAGCTAGAATAGAAGCAGTGTTTTCCAAAGAACGTCTTCTTTGTCGTCTATTTCGTTGATGACTTGTTGTTGGTACTGCTACAGTAATCGCTGTAGCCTGGCCAACAAGACTAGAGTTTGAAATGGATGGGGTAGTGAGCCCGGAATCATTATCTTCTGGAGAAATATTAACACTAGCCACCTCTAAACTTGAATTAGGGGAGTTGTCTTCGTTGGAAGATTCATTAAGTCGTTCTGGAGCGCTCGACGCTGCAGCAATAGGAAATAAGCCAGAAAAATCCGCCGAGCCACTATACTCCCTAAAAAGAATCAAATCATACATAATTAATTTATCTTTTCCTCGTGATATTATATTTTTCTAAAAAAAATAAACTGATGTGGCCATCCACATAACTTCCTCCTCCTATATTTAATATTTAATAAAATAATTTATAATCCCCCTCTTAATTTTGGGCCAATTAGCAATTAATAATAACTACTTTTAAATATTAGACTCTTCAATTGTAAATATAAGTATCAAATATAATCAAATAGATGATTTCATACATAGTTCGAATTAATATATCTTTTAAAAATGGCACTGGAAACTAACCATTAGGCATAAAATTTATATGGAAACATTTATTTTTCTTAAAATACGATTAGTCGGTACATGTAAAAATCTAAAAATAAATTTAGCAAGCTATTATTGGCCGACTACTCCACTAGATATATATGGTTAAGTGCTTCATTGTAAAATTCTGCTGGCTACTGAATTAGAAATGAAGTATTAGGTGTTGTTTTTACTACATATAAAAACTTTTATTATTATATTATTATTATTTTTATTAAAAGAAATGATAGGCAGTTGAGCAATTGAATTTAGAAAATTATAAATATAATTTACAAAAATCTTACCCGCCAGGAGTCCAGTCGGAAGGAGCTGTGTCTTCGTCTTGAAGTTCTATAATAAACAAGAAAATAATGATAAATATTATAATAAATAAATAAATAATAATACATTTTCAATTTCTAAAAACGGTTGATGTTCTCTTACAGTTTTTATTTGTTCTTTAATTTACATTAATCTTTAATCTTTTTGTAAAAAAATGAATTATATATATTGTAAGTACTTGGAAATCGAACCACAATTTTAAACATATTTATTTTTGTTCATTTGATAATTCCTCTGAACATTTCAAATGGAAGAAAAAGAGTCTAAGTCGTCACGTCATTAATTTGACTTCAAAAAATAAATTATTTTATTCTTTTTAGTACACCTTTGAAGTCACTTTTGTTTTACTTACTGAGAATATAAAGTATCATATGAATATCATTAAGAATGTTGTAATAGTATTAAGTGAATTAAATGACATTTTGAAGTTTTTCTATCCATTTTGAAAAAAAAAATGTTCTAACTAAAATAAATCTTAAGCAAATCTTATTTACCTGGGGGAGCAGTTGGTTGACTATTATTATAAGGTGAATCGGGTTCTCGGAAAACGGACGCCTGGTTTAATTTCAGTTCTTCGCTCGATGAGACATTAAAGACAATTTCTCGACTTTCAAGTTCAATTTCTAAAATAATTAAATTTATTAAAAATAAAATTTGAAATTATTTTTGATTTCTTAAAAAACTAAAATATAATTATTAGGCATCTAAAATCAAATAATGAATTAATAATTTAGACAGTTTAATTAATTATTTTTTAAGTTTAATTTAAATAAATAAATAAAAATAGCATTTTCACTAACAACAACAAAACTTAATCATTAGGGCCCTGTAGAACTATTGGTTTAAAATCCAGCTATCCAAAATGTTGGGGGGGAAGAGAGAGGAGAGAATTTTAAATTCTCGAACTATTTTCCGATCTGAACGAAATTTCGCATAGTCAATATTTAAAGTCCCGCAGAACTATGGTTCAAAAAAAAGCTCCCCGAAATATTTGAGCCGGGGGAAAAAAATTAAAATTCTAGATTCTTTTTTGACCTGAACCAAATTTTACACACTTACTTTTTAAGGACCCTTTGGGATTAGTGGAGCAAAAATAAGCTACCCGATAAGTGTGTTCTATCTGGGCGAAATTTTGCACAGTCAATCTTAAGAAAGCTGCGAAACTAATGGTATCCACAACTTTGCGGGATGGCAAGGAGGATAAAAACATAGAAATAAGACCCCGAAAAATTCCCTATTTAATCATTTAGACAGTTCACTCTATGCAACTTGAAATTGTTAATTTTTAAATTAAAAAAAGAAATAGCAACCACAAGCACCCGATCAGGGCCAGGTGGCTGAACAGGCAGTAAGTCTTGAATAAAATCCAGGTTTTTTTTTTTTTTTTTTAATTAAAATGTATAAATGAATATATAGATGAATGTTAGTAAAGAGTAAATACCTGGATATGGAGGAGGTGGCTGCGAAAGACGCTGAATTTCATGAATATCTCCAGAACCGTTTTCTGCCAAATGAATATTTGTGCGTCCTAAATATACGACATAACTAAAGATTAATACAGTTATTTCATCTTTTATAAATTAAAAGAAATCAAAATAATTTATTGATATAGGTAAGTACATAGTAAGTAATGCGGAGCAAATAAAATAGAAACATACCTCGTGCTTTATTTTTATTATAACGATACCAAAAGAAAATAATGACAAATATAAGCAGCAGCAAAAATAAAGTAAAAATTAATAGGAGTACAAGTGTAAAAGAATTAATAGTATCGGAGGAATCTAAAAACAAAATAAAGAATAAGCAAAATATCAAGCATATATGTTCAAAAATAACTAAAATCTAGAAAATAAAACAAAAAAATGAAAATAAAAAATAAATTTAATATATTACCTGAAATGATTTGAGAAACTATACAGAAATCTCGTTTTCCTTTAGTTAAATACTCTTCTTTAAAACTGGAAATGAATAAATAAATAAATTCAACAACAATTTATTGAAATTAAAAATTAAGTATTTATTTATAATATGAGAGATTGAGTCACATTTATTCAATATTCAAATGATTATATAAAGTTAAGCATATAGTATATTTCAGTGGTTCCTAGCCTTTTAAGTACTATCAAATCTAAATTCAAAAATTGAATTAACCAACATCAAAAATACTTTCGACTAAAGAATATTTTTTTTTTTTTTGATAAGCCAAGAATAAAAAATGAATAAAATCTTTAATATAGGAACAAAAAAAAAAAAAAATTAATAAAAATGTGACCCTCGACCCTCTTGGGCATATGCGACCCACAGTCAGGATAGATGTGCTAAAATATTTTGTAGGGGTGTTCTTTGAATAAAAAAATGGCCATTATTGGCAAATAAAAAAAATAATGTGCATGTAGCCTGAGGGGTGAACCGCGACCTAATATAGTGTACACCTACTTCCACTTTCATTTCCAAGTAGAAGACAATAGATGAAGGGGCATTATCTAATGAATTCCAAAATAATTCCACATAATTCCAGAGAAGTATACACCTAATTCCAATCGCGATTCACCCCTCGATGTAGCCCTTTAGAAGGGTTAATAATTTAACTTTCCAATAGCTAGCCTCTACACGGTGACTATTTGAACCGTTGCAATTTATAGGATGCCTTTCTTTTTCTATTTTTATTCTTTGGCCATGTATGACTAATTAATAATAAATAAAGAAGAAAATAATTACTTACCCCGGAAGACAATCACCACATTCGTAAGCGTTCTTTGAGCAAATATTTTTAACAGAATTAAGTCTTTTATATGCCGAACAATCTGTACAAGGAACACATAAATGAGAGAATTCGTAACAATAAGAATCAATGTTACATTCGTGATCGGCTTCGCATCCCTGAAATAAAAAAGTAAAAAATAAAATAAAATCCATTAGAAAGAATTCGTAATAATAATATATTCCATATTTCTTATGACGTCGATAAAGTGGCTTTTTCTTTGTGATTTTTTTCTCTAACCCGTCTCTCTCTCAAATATTAAAGCAAAAATTCCTTCTACCTTTAAGTTCGACCCCATTTTTCATTTGTTATTTTCATTAGACCATTTAATATCTCTTAATAAATATTCTGTGATTTGTGCACATCAGTTGACTTTCATTTACCATGCTTTAATAGCAACCTAACATTAAAATTAAAAAAAATATTATAAGAATAATTGAAATATAATAAAATAAATAAGTAAATATTTAAAGATAATAACCAATATTAAATTTAAACAAATATAATTTACTTTGACTCCCAATTTCACTAACCAAACTTAAACTAAGCACTTAAATTAACCTTAAACCTATTTTTAAGGTAAATTGTATTTCACCATTGATACTTAAATTTAGCTATTGCTAAGCGATTTCCCCTAGGTATTTCATTGGTGAAAAAAATTTACTATAAAATTTGGTTTAAGTTTAATTTAAGTGCTACCTTAGTTTAAGTTTAATTGGTTAAATCGCTCGTTAGTAGTTGAAAGCTATTTTTAAAAAGAAACCTATAAAAGGAACCAGGAACCGAACCCAAGACATTTAGATTTCTAAAGCTTTCCAAACAAACTTATTTTTCTACAATCGAACGATATTTATAAAATTACCAAGAGCATATGATTTGTGATTTATAATGAAATTAAAGAAAAGAAAATTGGTACAGGTTTTTAAGAAAATTACGAAAAATCTAAAAACTTAAGTAAAAAAGTACTTTCGGTTGACTTATTACTTATTTGAACCAAATCCTTGCTGCAATCTCGACCTGATAACTATGTTCTAAAATTATTTTCCTTTAGATTTACTGTTTTTAGATTATATGCAGATAGACAGCCTCCACAGTAAAGAATGGATCAAATTAAGAATCAAGCAAACCTATAATTCAATAATTCGTGCATCTCCATGACTATTGTTGTCTCCTCTCCGGTTTCGAGCCGAAAATTACGATTTTGCAAATCTCCGAGCTCTGGTTTTGTGAGATAAATCTCCGGGTTGAATAAAAATTTATTTAAATTGAGTTGTGGTTTTCTAAATTGCATGTCAGTACTAAAGCTATGATAGGGCAGACCTATCTATACTTTTCAATTATTTATGAAAAATTGTAAATTTTTAATTTAAAAAATGAATATAATAATGAATTTATTTATGACGATATAATCTAAGGCCTCAGCTGAAGATTATTTCGGGGGTGGGGGGGGGGCTAGTTATCCTAAATACAATAATACCTGGATTAATTTATCGGAGGATCAATAGAAAAGAAATGGATTAAAATCCTCAACATTGAAAATATAGGATTTTCATGTAAAATAAAATTTCCCATTACATTACACAACAGCTTTGTTTAAAGAATATTTTCATTAATGAGAAACCTATGGAATACCGAAAGAAATAGAATGAGGGCGGAGTTTGCAGAACTTTGCGCAAAATTAAATTACAACATGAGTCATTAAAATTTTTATAATTTGTAAAAGCAGCCATTTTAGAACTCTCTAACAATGTCATTTTAAATCGAAATAAATTTAAATAATAACAATAATAATAATAATAAACCTTCATTCTACTTGAAGAGGAGATCTTTACCTGCTATTTAGAGTAAAATCTATGGTAAATAAACTGCAACGGATTGCTAAACTTTATCCAAAGTCATTCGAAATATTAATATGTTTTTTCTTTATTATTAATCAGATTTCACTTGCTATTTGAAGTTGATGTTGACTTAAATTCAAAAATAGATATCGATTCTCATCTAATACTCGAGGAATAACCATTCTACAATACATTGGATTTTAAACGTTTCGGTTATTATTGGTAACCATTGCTGAAGACTTGGAGGAATCGGCTTAAAATAAAAAATAAAAATCGATTCATATCTAATACTAGAGGAATAACCTTATTGCATTCTATTTTTGATGTTTTGACTATTAATGGCAACCTCTACTGAAAACGTGAAAGAATCGACTTAAATCACAAAGACTAAATTCTTTTATGGCAAACAACTCATCTTCTGAAAAATTTTGGAAAACTTATTTAGCGAGTTTTAATTCTAAACGGCCAATTTAGCATAGCAGCATTTTTTAAATTATTTTTTTAAGAGTCCTTTAATTTCAGTTATTTCTGTGTTAGTCTTTTGAATAGTATTTCAATATATAACAATTCTAAAGATTTTTATAAAAAGAAAATCTCAACAAAAAGACATGTGTAAAAAAAAGGTCAAGTTCGATTAATAAAAACCCTTTTGCCAAAAAAAGTAGTGAGATCTAATGTGGTGCCAAATTCAACATCATCAATTTATTAAATGAGTCGAGAATATATTAGTAAGTTCAATTAAAACGCATGTACGAGGCCCGTCCCATCTCAATTTGCCCTCCAATATTTTTTCTTTTTAAATAAAATTATGCTAATTCACGGTAAATTTAATTTAAATATTTATTTTTATTATCATTTGGAACAACATTGTAAACAATTTAAAACATTTTATTGTAACATTTAACTTAAAATTATTTTTTAAATGTTAAAAACATATTTTTATATAAAAAATAGTTCTTTGCTTTTCACGATTTTTTTTTTTTTAAGAATCTTTGAATATGTGAAATAATCAAGTAGGCTTTGCCTTTTTCCAACAGAAGAAAGTTTGTTTTGTTTATTATTAGTAAAAATGACTCGTGGAAAGGTTGTTGATGAAAAAATTCGCTCAATTATTATCAATTTATTTGAAAAGGGAAAATCAAATGCGGAAATTGGCGATCTAGTTAATTTATCAAAGTTTACTGTCAGAAATATTATTCGAGTTTATAAAAGAACGGGTACAATAGCTACAAAACCTCGGTATGCGTCGAAATCCAAAATATCAGATGCTGATAGACAGACGGGCATTGAAGAAGATTATTAGAAAAAACAGGCGTTCGAACTATGGTGAATTATCTGTTCTTTGGAGAGATCCTGTGGGGCGAAGTGTTTCAAGATCCACGTGCCACAGAGAAGCCCTTAAGTTAGGTTTTAAAACTTACAAGGTAATTTTATTGCAACTTATTCCAATTTTTTTTTGTAATTTAACTAATTATTTTTAGGTGAAGAAAAGACACTCTTGACATTAAAACAAAAGAAAAACCGGCTTAAATGGGCTAAAAGTCACATTAATTGGACGAGTGATGAATGGAATAGTGTCCATTCGAGTGATGAGTCTCGTTTTGAAGTTTGTGTTGGGGACAATCGAAGCAGAGTTATTCGTCAGAAAAATGAAGCTTTCAATTCAGATTGTTTAAAAAAGAAAGTAAAATTTCCTGCTTCAGTTATGCTATGGGGTTCAATGTCTGCTAGAGGTTTTGGAAAACTTCACTTCATTGATGGAATTGTAAACACAAAAAAATATTTAGATATTTAAAAAAAATCGTTACTTTCAACAATGGCAGATGCATTGCAGAATAATAATAATTTTGTGTTCCAACAAGACGGGGCGGCCTGCCATACATCAAGAAAATCTTTAAAATGGATTTCTGATCATAATGTTCCACTTTTGGAGTGTGTGGCAAACAGTCCCGACTTGTCACCAATAGAAACTCTTTGGCACACAATGAAAAAGCTATTACGAATACAAACAACAAGCTAGAAACGTAGTCGAATTAAAACACAAACTTCAAAATATTTGATACTTTCACTCAAGACGAGTGTCAAAACTTAATAAGTACGTTGCCCAAAAGAATTCAAGCTGTAATTAAAAATAAAGGCGACGTCACACAGTGGTAAAGGTTTTGTATTTTGTATGTTTTCCTTGTTTTTAACAATTAAAAAATAATTTTAAGTTAAATGTTACAATAAAATGTTTTAAATTGTTTACAATGTTGTTCCAAATGATAATAAAAATAAATATTCAAATCAAATTTACCGTGAATTAGCATAATTTTATTTAAAAAGAAAAAATATTGGTGGGTCAATTGAGATGGGACGGGGCTCGTATTTCATTTCGCATGTCCATCTATATTTTTTATTGATTTTACATTTTTAGTTGAAATTATTTTCCAAAAACCTGGCTTTTACGCATTAAATTATTATTATTATTAATTGAATGTAATGGTAGGCAGCCCGCCCAGGGGTAGTGAGGAATGAAAACATTAACACATATCAAATAAGGTGGAATTTATTGGAATCCTTCCTCCTTTCCTTTCAAATCAACATTTCGGAGGATTCTTCCCTACTTCTTCAGGGTTTCAAGGGATCAATGAATGAAACAAATAAAATGTTTCCTTCTTCTCTCCACAGCAGTGTTCAAAACCTTCTTCTTCTTTAGCAAAGCCATAGAAAAACAATTTTTTTTCCCTCCTTTTCTTAATTAGATCTTTTTCGATTTCTCCATTATTAATGCCCAAAATAATTTTTAAGAAAAAAATAAAACCGACTTCAAAAAATTAAATGCAACAAACAAAATACACTAAAAGGTATAAAATAATTATTATCTTATTTAGTTACAACTAAACTACGAAATATTAATATGAAATTACTTTTTGAAGTCGGTGCCAAACAAACTATACCTATAAGCGAGTGTACCCGCCAAACTTGCTAAGTAAGATCCGTCGAGTGCGATTCATAAAAGGTATATGTTTGGCACCGACTTCAAAAAGTAATTTCATGTTAATATTTAGTAGTTTAGTTGTAACTAAATAAGATAATAATTATTTTATACCTTTTAGTGTATTTTATTTGTTGCATTTAATTTTTTGAAGTCGGTTTTATTTTTTTCTTAAAAATTATTTTTATTTTTCTCTTTTTAGTGATGTTATTAATAGTGATCATATAATCAGAACTTGACCAAATTAATATGGCACCATCCCTAAGATACCCCCTTTCCAATAAAAAAGAATCATCGAAATCGGTTCATAAACAAAGAAGTTAGGCCTAAACAAACCTAACAAAAAAAGGTCTAATACCAATGAAAAAAAAAAACGGGACCAATCGGAAGCTAGACTGAACCCAGAGCAAAAAAAATTTCAAAATCGGTTCAGAATTGGCGGAGATATGAGGTAACATAGACAAAAAAAAACAGTCGAATAGAGAACCTCCTCCTTTTTTGAAGTCGGTTAAAAAGTAAGACTTTTTGAACCGAGTAAGTAACTTCAAATTCGTGTAAAAAAAGTGTTGGGGGTTATTTGAAATAGTATTTTCATCTCATCAATTAAATTAAATTTTTGTTTATATTTGTACTTATTTTCACAAAGAAAGCTTTTACTTAGTGAAGAGAAGTTAGTGATAAGAGAAAGATGATAAGCTATGATGGATCTACTGCAACAATTTATTCTGGATTGATATCTTTAATTTTTCTAATCATTGGCCCAATAGGGACTGAGGAGGGGAAGAGGCGGCAAGAGGGAGGGGTAGGGGAGGGGCTTCTTTTTTGTGGGGCCATTTCAAGTCTGGACTTGCCCAACGAGCCAGTTGGTTCTTGTTCAATAGATCCAGTTCTAGCAATGCCTCCTGAAATTCAAGCTTTTTAAAAAATAATATATAGATAAATAAAAATTGAAGAATTTAAATAAATCGGTTCGCTCGACAATCTTGTTTTGAAAATTTTCTTTTTTTTCCACTAATCTTGTTTATAACTTTCTGAAACAATTTTCGAAAATGCTTTGTTTCTACCTGTATGTTTCTGTCCGGACATGATAATTTGAGAACGGAAGATTGTAAAAAGTTCAATTTTTTTTTTTTTTTTGTTCAGAATTTGTGGAAACCGTATTAAGATTTCACTTTTTAGGGTTAGGCTTAAAAAATAAAAAAAGGACCATATAATTGTGTCTCTACAATGTTTAATGAATAAAGTAAAGGAGTGTAGTTTCACAGTGAAAGAAATAAAACTCAAAGAGGTTTATACAAACTCAATAAATTTCGAATTATTAGTCCATCATCAGGAGTTTACAGATTACAAACTAACTTTGAAGTTTTATTTCATTCACTGTGAAACTACACACACTTTACTTTATTAATTAATATCATGTTTCACCTAAAACCTACACTACTTTCCTTAAATAAAACATCTACAATGTTTGTCTGTATGTTAGAGCATAGCTCATAAACTAAATATGATCAAAACATGAAATTTAGAAGTTATATTAGCTATGTATTCTTTTTCCCTAAAAACAAATATCGAATTAAAATAATTATTTTGAAAAGGATCGAATTTTATGTGAGATCAAAAATAAAGAATATTTCTTATAGAATATGAGTTATTTATTTCTGTAAAGATATTATTTGGATTCAAAATGACGATGTGAACCTCAAAGTGGTCATTTTTAGTTAATTTTTATGCCTGTAACAGCTCAACTTAAAATTTTGTAAAACTCCACAAATTCATTCATTTCCTTTTTATCAATAATAAATAAGAACGAATTTGATATTCAAGTATTTTGGGAATTATAAGGTTCGGGGCCGTCGCTATGCGGCCCCACTATCACTCTAGGGGTTTTGCTTTCCGGTTGAATCATTTCAAGTCAGGTCTTGCACAATCAGCCTGCTAGCTCTGGTTCCTTTTGCCATATTTAATTCTAAAAATGCTTCGGAATTTCAGGTTAAAAAAAAATGATCGATGAATTTAAATTTCGTTTTTTTCTTTTTATCTATAAATATAAGGTTGGCAACTAAGTAATTGCGGATTTCACTCATAGATGGCTTCAGTTGAATTTTTAGGTTTGCTGGCGTAGTCCAAATGTAAAACACATTTTGTTATTTGATATATAGCAAATTCAGCTGTCAATCAGTAAAAAAAGTTTTGATCGGTTGCGTAGTTTTCGTTTGGCGTTCGATGAAAAGTGGAAAATCAAGAGGAACATTTTCGTCATATTTTGCTAGCTTTTTTTATTTCCGCAAAGGAGAAACGCATCGCAAGCTCACAAAAAGTTATGTGCTGTTGATGGCGACGAAGTCTTTAAAAGAACGGCAGTGTCAAAATTGGTTTGCCAAATTCGGTTCTGGTGATTTTTCACTCAAAGATGAAAAACGCCTGGTCGTCCAGAGTTGAAGTTGATGACGACCTAATCAAGCAATAATCGATTCGGATCGTCACAGTACAACACGTGAGATTGCAGAGAAGCTTCATGTATCACGTACATGCGTTAGAAAATCACTTAAAACAACTTGGCTATGTTCAAAAACTCATTACATGGGTTCCTCACGAACTGAAAGAGAACGCATTTAACGCAACGCATTAACATCTACGATTTGCTAAAGAAACGTAGTCAAAATGATCCATTTTAAAACGACTGATAACTGGCGATGAAAAATGGGTTGTTTACAACAATATCAAGCGGAAAAGATCGTGGAGCAGGCCAGGTGAACCAGCTCAAACAACATCAAAAGCTGGTATTCATCAAAAGAAGGTTTTGCTTCAGTTTAGTGGGATTACAAGGAATTGTCTACTTTGAACTCTTACCACCCAACCGAACGATCAATTTCTGTTGTCTACATTGAACAACTAACGAAATTAAACAATGCAGTTGAAGAAAAAGCGGGCCGAATTGACAAATCGAAAAGGTGTTGTATTCCATCATGACAATGCAAGGCCACACATCTTTGGTCACTCGGCAAAAATTATTGGAGCTTGGCTGGGATGTTTTGCCACATCCACCATATAGTCCTGACCTTGCACCATCTGATTACTTTTTATTTCGATCTTTACAAAACTCCTTGAATGGTAAAAATTTTAATAATGATGATGATGTCAAATTGTACATGATTCAGTTTTTGCTAATAAAACCAGAAGTTTTATGAACGTGGGATTATGATGCTGCCTGAAAGATGGCAAAAGGTCATTGATCAAAATGGGCAATACATTACAGAATAAAGTTATTTAGTTCCATGAAAGAATTGTCTTTGATTTTCTAAACACAAATCACGCAATTACTTAGTTGCCAATCCAATATTTAATTAAAATTTGAATTTTTAGTGAAATTACACACAGTTAGATCGTCTTGCGACACATGTTGTTTTAACTCGCGTTTTTTCATCTAAAGCAAGCTTTTTAGTGGACTTAAATATAGCATTATATGGTACTAGCTGAGAAGCCCGCCTTCGGCAGTTGTTTCCGCTAACCAGGGGGCTACGCCGCCTGAACTCCCCCGCTCCACTTGACCCCATTCCACCTCCACACCCAATAGGCACCCTTCCCACCCCCACCCCGGTCCCTGAAACCCACCCCCGCATCCATTCCATCCCCACTCCGGGCCCTCTGCACCCCGCCCAGTTTTTGCATTTCTAGCTCCATAGAGGTCCACAGATTATGTATACAAAATTTGGTTGAGTTTGGTCCAAGGGCAAGAATTTTCATATTTTGACCCCCCCTCCCCATTTTTAGTGGTTAGTTTTTGCATTTATAACCTTCTAGTGGCCCACAGATTATGATTACAAAATTTGGTTGAGTTTGGTCCAAGGGCATACGTAGCCTTTTGTGTTTTAGACCACAAAATAAAAAATCCCCCATTTTTCAGTTCAGGGGTCAAATTTCAAAAAAAAAATCTCCCGAGATTTAATAAATATTAATAAAAAATAAAAATTAATAAACGAATGTACCAAATTTGAATGCTAAAACTTGAAAACTCGAGGAGATAGAGCACTTTAAGAATTTCAAAAATTTACCCCAAAATGACTATATCTCCCTTTCCGAGACAATTAGAGCAAAATACTCAAATATGATTCAATGCTTCATCTTTCTAAACTAAACCCATATCCATATCTTTTCTGGTTTAAGAGATCTTGAAAAACACTAAAAACACATTTTGGGCCCCCCCCCCCCTTAGGGTTCGAATTTCAAAGAATCCCTTATTAGCGCACCCATACGTCGTTGAAAGAATATACACTCCAAATTTCATTTTTCTAGGTCAAGCGGTTTAAGCTGTGCGTTGATAGATGAATGAATGATGAAACATCACCTTCTCTTTTTATACAGGGTGATTCACGGTCGATGGCATGTTAGACGTTTATGGAAAACGGAACGCAGGATTTTTCTGAAAATTTAGCACCTTACATTTTCTTACCTGTTCCATCGATCTAAAATATTTTCCGCATTGCGACGTTTCGGATTCCATCGAAAAGTCATAGAAACTTTATTTTTTTAAAAGGAACACCCCGTATATCAACACGTTTTTAGAACCGCCCTTTTATTAAAATACTTTTTTGTTAATATTGTCCTATACCTATCTCTATCGGTTTTCGAGATAAAAAACAATTTGTGGTAAATATGGTCCAAAACATGGCCCTAATTAAACTTAAATAAATGTGTGCTCTCAATTCATGAAAAGTTTGATATTTTGGTGGTAGTTTAGACTGACCCGAAGTATTTAATTTACGCCGAAATATCGACTCCATATTATACAGGGCGTGCTAAGATTCCCATTATTTCTGTTATTCATAAAAGGGGTCCAAAGTTCATTTTTTCAAATGAGACCCTTCCCCCCCCCCGTATATTACTCTTTAAATTGAAAGACGAAGAAAAATGAGTTAAGACGATATATCATGTCCTTATACCTAAAACATCAAGTTTTTTAATAAAGCCGCTTTTTCATGAAAAATTACTTTTTAATGAATTGAATGGGGGGTCAGATAGGCTTGTCGGTAGCGCATCATCTTGCTAACCGAGTGGACCCGGGTTCGAATCCGACTCGAGGCATTCGGCTAAAATCTGACCCCCGGGATAGGGACAAATTTAAAAAATATATAGTATCGTAAAATGGCTTATGGTTAGAAAGGCCGAAAGCCAAAAAAAAAAAAAAAAAAAAAAAATGAATTGAATTGTAAACAAAGTCGCTTATTACAGTTTGTTGACTATTTATAAGAAACTTATAAAGAGTTTATAGACGATTTTTAAAAAATCTCTCAAAATTATCACAAATATTGATTATTCAAACAAAGTTCTTATGAAATTATTTATTTTGTACTATAGGAACTTCGTTTGAATAATGAATATTTGCGATCGTTTTGGAAGTTTTTTTGAACATCGTCAATAAACTGTTTATAAGTTACTTATAAATAGTTAACAAACTGTCATAAGCTTGATATTTTCATGGTTAGTTAAAATTAAATTAATTAAAAAGTAATTTTTCTCGAAAAAGCACCTTTATTAAGAAAACTTGATGTTTTAGGTATAGCGAGATGATATACCACCTATCGTATTAAAGCATTTTTCTTTGTCTTTCAATTTATTGAGTAGGTAATATACAGAGGTCTCATTTGAAAAAACGAACTTTTGGCCCATTTTATGAATAACGGAAATAATAGGAATATTAGCACGCCCTGTATAATATGGAGTCGATATTTCGGCGTAAATCAAATACTTCAGTATATCTGAACTACCACCAAAATATCAACTTTTTATGAATTGAGACCACTAATTTATTTAAGTTTAATGAGGGCCATGTTTTGGACCATATTTAACACAAATTATTTTTTATCTCGAAAATCGATAGAGATAGGTATAGAAAATAGAACAATATAAACAAAAAAGTATTTTAATAAAATGGCCGTTCTAAAAACGTGTTAATATACGGGGTGTTCTATTTAAAAAAAATAAAGTTGCTACGACTTTTCGATGGAAGCCGAAACGTCGAAAATATTTTAGATTGATTGAACAGGTAAGAAAATGTAAGGAGCTAAATTTTCAGAAAAATCCTGAGTTCTGTTTTCCATAAATGTCCAAAGTGCCATCGACCGTGGATCACCATGAGTATATTTAGATATAGTACCTGGAGCCACCGAGCGATGCTCGGCAACTTTTTGCTTCAGTTAAAAGTTATATATTAATATTATTTTTAATTTAAAATTCTGATAAAAACCACCCCGGCACCCCACCCCCATACCAGCCCCGCTACGCCCCTGGACCCCCGCCACGCCCCCTGGACAACCACCCCCGTACCGCGCACAGCACCCCCGCTATGCCCCCTGGATCCCGAACCCGCCACTCCACCAACCCCGCACCCCACCTCCTGCACCACCCACCCCCACCCCCAGTTTTTGCATTTCTAATTTTCTAGTGGCCCACAGATTATGTATATATATAGGTATATAAATAAATTCCGTATAATTATTTTTTTAATTAAATAACAATTTATCGAGTTTTATAATAATCAATTAAATTGACAAATTCTAATATATAATCACATTTCTTATTAATTCTTTGTGGGATTTAATACTCGAATTTATAATCAATTAAATTTTTTTTTTATAAATTTTATTAAACCAATTATTTTACATGAATCAATGTATACATTGTATTTGAGCTTCGACTCCGGAGATTACTTCTCCACCATCGACTGTCCTTGATCATCTTTTTAGTCCTTGTTTTTAATAAGAGGAAAAAACTAATTAAATAAAAAACCTCTTTTCCGATAATTATTCCAATTCCATATTAATCCTCATCCGACCTCCCAAACCTCTCTATCGTCAATCAATTAAATTGTTTAATTTTAATATAATATAACAATATTTGTTATAACCTAATAGTGGATTTTAAAATTAAAAAACCAATTAATAAATAAAAGATAATTGAAAAAAATGTAAACAAACTTTTTTATCGAGATTTTCATCTATAAATAATTACTTTAATTAAGAAAAGATCAATTAAGATTAAATGTGTCGAGGTCCAGACCTAGCCAGATCGCTTTCTCATCCTCAAAACTAGTTAATAGAATTTGTTTCATCAAAATCGGTAGAGCCATTTTCAAAATAGAACTAAGATACAAATTGGTATATATACAAACAAATAAACAATTTTTGCTCGTTTAATAAGAGTAGATAGATAGGAACATCTATCTCCATAGTTCGATATTCTAATTATTTATTAGTAATAATTTTTAATTAATTATTTTGTCGAATTTGTATTTCTCTTTATTCAATGATCCCAAAATTCATTAGAAATAAGGAAAAAATTATCGAATTGATTGAATCATATTTAATAGACAGATAAGGAATTTTATATGATTACATGGCTGGATCATTTCAGGTCTTGCACAATCAGCCTGCTGACTCTGCCTCATTAAATAGCAGACATTTCTACCAAAACATTTTGAATTTCTATTTATTAAATAAACCTTTTCATTTATCTGTTTTGAAATTCAAACTTTGAATTTTTTACGCAAATATTTCCATTACTACATTTTAGAACCCTTGTTTCTATTTGTTGTAAGTAATGAAAATAAAAATCGTTGACATTTAATGTGATATCTAGTGTAATAGTTCGATACAAAAAAATATTATTTGTTCAGATTTGTATTTCAGTTTATTTAACAATCATTATCAATCTATTAGAAATATGAAATAAATAAATAATTCATTTTGCCGATAGTAGCAGAGTATGATTTTATAGAAAAAATCACTTAACCTGTTTTCTCCTTAATCCAAGATCTTTTGGATAATTTTTCTTATATGTCAGAAATTGGTCACCGCCTCGAGAATGGAACCCAAGTGCCAAAAAGCTACTAGACCAATGACTGCCCTACGAGATGTATTAAATAGAAGAGACTCTCACTGATTTTTCCAAATAAATTATTAAATTCTTTCAAATATTAAATGAATAAGTCATTTGATTTTCACATCAAATACAAGAATTGAAAAAAAAATTTTGACTTTGAGGGTGTGATTTGATATAAATCTTTAAATATCTAAGCAACTAGACAGATAAGTAGATGAGAAAAACAGTAATTTATTTGTTGACGTTTCAATGCCTTTATCTTATCTACATCAGGATAAATAATTGTTATAATTGCCTGTGTAGGCACGTATCAAGAATAAGTCTTCTTTTTTGCTTTTAAACCAGACATTTTAAACTTTATTTGTACTGATTAAAATAAGATAATTGCAACATTGATAAATAAATAAATATTTACCGAAACGTCGTTAAATAAATATTTATCGAAACGTTGACACTTCTTATGGATATTACACATTCTAGCTTTTTATCATAAAAATTATGGCAATAATAGTAAATATTTGTTATTTTTGATGTAATAATATTTACTGAAATGTTCACATATAAAGAATATTGTTTTTATTTTTATATTAAGGCGAATAGACAAGGAGTGAAACAAGTGAAACCTGGACGATTGGAGAGGCAGAGAGAAAGAGATTAGCCTACAAATTGGCGCTAGAAGAACGAAGATACTAATAGGCTCAAATGGTCTTTTCGTCATTTGACCAGTAATGTCTCAACACTCTGACGTTCAAAAATTGGTCAAAATGGCCTTTTTCGTCATTTTGACCGATAATATCTCAAAACTCTGACTTGTTCTAAAAATCGGGAAATTGTATGATAATCATGTATAAAACTCTACTGGAATCCATTATTAGGTTTACGGGGAGAAATTGTTCTTTAATTTTTGTCGAGCAATTGATCAAAAATTAGATCAATTCTGTTTCTTGGATCAAAAGAGAAGATATAATATAAAGAAAGGAAGGGATAGCCATCTTGGCTTGCTCTCAACAAGCATAGAGTTAGCATTTTCAATGGCGAGTATGCAATGCCACTACAAAGCAAAGAAATATCTTGAATAAAATTTATTATTTTATTATTTATTTCTATATATTAAAACTTTCTTTCTGAGACCTGGCCGAGATCAGCAATTTGGAGATCGGTTCTATTTGAAAAAAAAAAATCATTTCGAATACAAGTCATATTCGAACCGAGAGCTGAACTAAATAAATTCAAACCAACCCGAACATAACTTTCAATTATTCGACTATTTAAATAGAAAATTCCTTTAAATATATTCAAATTCCGTCCCAATCGAATCAAAACTTGTTCACCTGATGGCTATTTTTTCCCTTGGAGAGTTGAACCTGCGCATGCGCCTTTAGAGAGGGTAGATTCAAGTTAGGACAGGTCGCCTCTCCTAGCGTGCTTGTCCCAACCTGTTTTGTTGTTCTTCACACGACGTTCCGTTTTTTCCTTTGTAAATATACAGTGGCGTAGCCAGACTTTTGGGGCGGGTGGGGCAAAACTGCTCTTACCAAAATTATTACCCTGACCAAAATTATTTGAATTAAGCGAATTTTTTCCCGCACTGTTAAAAATTTATTACCTAATTTTACTATAAAATTGGGAAGTCCGCCCTCAAAACTTTTTAATAATATTACATACCAGTATTGTAATCATACAACATATTTTTTACTAACACGTATCTAATTAATAAAAGAAAAAAGTAAAGTTACAATTTATTTTTGCATTTTTGCAATGAATTAATGAGATTTTTACCAATATATATATAGTATTTTTTTTTCTATACGAAATCTTGTAAATTTCCTATCTATTTATATTGTAAACATAGTAAATTTACAATTTTACCGGTGTACATTAAAATAAACAAAATACTGATTTTTTTATTGTTTGAAATCACAATCTAATAAACCGACCAAGTGCCAACTGTGAGTCGGACCAATCATCGAAGGTTCAATACATAACTTTAAAAATAATTGAAATGACAAATTCCTTCTTATTTGTAGTTTATAAGTAGAGAATAAAGCAATGTTTGTAATTTTTCCTTAATTAAAAGTTAACACATCTCTAAACGGCGACAGGTAAAAAATCACCTAAAAATGGCCATTTTGACACTCCCTCACACCTTCATTTTAAAACGAATTAAATTTAGAAAAAATCAAAACTAATTTTACATAAAGAGTTTTACTTTTGACCCCCTTAATTTCGAGTGTTATTTATGATGAATCGTTATTGTCATTTATAATAAATTTAAAGCCATATCAAAGATAGGATTAATTTTTGCTGAAAATAGTAGTTGGAGTTGTTGAATTTAAGTTATGCAAAAAAAAAAACGAAATCGGTTCACAATTGGTGGAGATATGAGGTAACATAGACACAAAAAAAAAAAATTCAGAGAACCTCCTCCTTTTTGAAGTCGGTTAAAAACCTGATACATCTATTTCCCCACTTTTCATTTTCTTCTTCAAAAATGCATAATTTTAAAAGTAATCTTCGATATAGATAAATGTGCAACCTATTTCGTGATATAATAAAAAAAAAATAGTTTTTAATTACGTCATTATCTCACAGAATAGATAATTTCCTTAAAGCGAGCATGATAAACTTATTGCTCTACAGTGATCGATAATAGTTTAAATGCATATTTTATTATTCAAATTAAACTATCCTAATGACTCGAAAATTGTCTAATCGATAAGAACATTTAATTATTATTTTTTTAATGTGTTACAAAAGGACAATATATTAAATTCAGGATCAATGTAAAAACAATCCTCAACAAATTCCATGTAAGTAATTTTTTTTCAAATTACTAATTAAGTTCTTTATTTATTTATTAATTTTATACTGAACTAGATGAACAATTTATCTATATATTTTAAAATATCTAATCGAAACTGGCCAAATGGTGTGAAATCGAGGACCAAAAAAAGAAGCATCTTTTCTTTGCATGACAATAATTAATTAATTTATTTTAGTTTATCTTTGTTTCTAATAGTTTGATTTTCATTGTGATGAAAAAACAAAAAACGTTCTAGCCATATGTTTTCTTCACAAGACGTTCCGTATCCTTTTTCCAGGATCCTTTGCAAACATTGATAAGTAGTGTGTAGATTAAATAACGACTCAGGAAATAAAGAGCATGTTATCAATACATAAATTAATTAATCCCTTCAAAAAGCTTCGACATAAATATCCAAATGTTAAATTGTATCATTTGACTTTTTTTTAAATAATTAGGTTTTTATATAATCTTTTACCATTGTACTAATACTAAATAGCAAGACTTTATTTTCTATTATTTACAAAATGGCGGAGTTTCAGAATTTTTTCTTTCGAATATTTCGAAACCAATTAATTTTACAACAAATTTACAAGATGCTAAATATTTGTTCGTCCCTTTTTTTAACGACAAACAATATCATTTTATTAAATAACATTTTCTTGTGAAGTTAACAGGATATTCGATATTAAAAATTTTTAAACCGCCGCCATTTTGAAAATAATAGTGAATAAAGCCTTGATTTTTATAGAAATTTTAATCTCAAATTAATAAAATTGTATATATGCCTATTTCTTTATTAATTTAAATGAAGCAGAGAACACACTCTTTGGTTTATTCTTATAAATTCAAACAGCTCTACTACTTTAGTAATAACTTATTTAATTAAAAAATAAAAAAATATTAAAATGATAAAATTTCGTTTTTGGATTTTTAATGTTTAAACATCAATGAGTAATTTTAGTTTGTAAATTTTGAAGTAATTAATTTCATTTTATATTAATTACTCGCTCTTTAATTTCAAAGTGGTAATTTAATCCACACTTTTAATAAAAAATTAAAAATGAATATGGTAATAGAATAGGGAACGTCTTGCGGAAGAAATTCAGACAAGTTAAGACAGGCAATACATGTAAAATACTCCCTAATATCATTTGGTGCCGCCTGGTGAGTTAGTTAGGATTAAAAAAGTAAAAAAAAAAACAGATGCTGCTGATTTTCACCAATTAATCAATATGTGAATAAAAAGTTTATCATGTTTATAAAAACTATTTTAAGATAATGACGTAATTAACAATTTTTTAATTGTAATTTGTTAAGACAAAATTGAATAAAATTTTAATCAGATTAATCTCTATGAAAGACTATTTCGTCATATTTAAAATTCTACACACCAATACCAAATACTGTCTCCCAAGTTGAAAATATAATTTGTGTGGTCATTCAAAAAGTTGATCTAAATAAAATAAATTTAAAATTTATACCTTGATTTACAATTATAACTATTAATGGGCCGATTTTTTTATTATACATTAACAAGAATAAAAAAGAGAGTGTTTAGATTTATTTAATCCCCCTTCTACGTATGATTTATTAAAAATTAAATCACGAGCTATTAAGGATGTTTAGTACCCTGATCAGTACATCTAAAATTTATTGAATTTGTTTTTAGGAATTCATAAATAAATTTTTGAAAACATTCCATAAACTAATTGAAAAGTTATACTATTCTATTAATATCGAATCCTAAAAGAGAAAACTTCGATGGATTCAATTTTTAGATACTTTAGAAATATAAGAACAGTATCATAATTAAAAAAATAAAGTAAAAAATTCATTTATGATAATATATATTTTTGAATTCTTTCAATGTTGAATACAACGAAAAAATTTCTACCCTAAAGTATTCCCATTTCTCAAGAAAAATATTAATTTCCCAGCTCAAAAAAATTACAAATAAGAAATATCCTTTCAAATTTAAATAAAAATTTATATATAAATTATATTTGAGATCAACTATAATTAATTAAACTTCTCATCAGAGCCGTATACGCAGTACTCTAAATTACGATCATGATATCTATGGCCTCCATTTTAAACTCATTTTCCCAAAACTTGAAAGTAATTCTTTTTTTTTTTTTTTTTTGTAATTATTAGTTCAATAAATATTAAAAAGCTTGTTATTTAGATATTTTTTGAATATATAAATTAATCAGATTAAAACTTTTTTGATCATAATTTATTGAAGACGTATAAGAAGGCTAATGTCCCAGCTCATAAAAAATTACAAATAAGAAATATCGTTTCAAATTTAAATAAAAATGTATATATAAATCATATTTGAAATCTACTATAATTAACTAAACTTCTCATCACAACCGTATACGTCGTTCTCTAGAATTAAGGAGGTTTTATTACTCATTTGTTTCAAAGTTCTGGGTTAACCTGGTTAAGAAATTAAGAAGATATATTTTTTGGCCCTGTCGTAGGAAATGCCTACAAAAATTCAAAAAATGAAAATAAAAAAAAAATAAATAAACCCGCATTTTTAATAGAATATAAAATTAATTTTCAAATTTCTTATGGGAGATTAGAAAATAAAAAAGTAATGATTCTGTGTAAAAACAATATCTCTGTAGTGACTCACCTGGTTTCCAAAACCGAAGCCAACGCGGAGGAATAGTGCCTAGAATAATTGAAAAAACCACTTTATAGAAGAACAGAAGAAAGCAAAAAAATATAAAATCACTTGTTGCTTTCTGAATTACTCACCAATAAAAGAAAATGCAGTTGTGTCATTTTTTAACATTTAAAGAGGTAACACCTGCAAAAAAACCGCAAAATTAAAATTCACTCTCGCTAAATTATCATTAACAAGAAGGGAAGAGGTTGGATTGATAGATGAAGGAATAGTAAAATAATCGCGCCGATTGCATCATATTATAATCAAAGGATTAAATCCGAATCACTAACATTTTTATTAAATAACTCAATATGAAAAAAAAATCTAGTTTGCAATTTTATTCAAAATTAAATTACAATTTAAAAGAAAAATGATAAAAATAAATAAATAAATCAATTTGATCTTAAATCACAAACTATATAATTTTTTTTTTAATCATTTCAATTTTAGAGACGTTTCACTTAGTCAAGTTTTTCTCAAAATGGGTTGAACATTGTTAAGAATAATTGTGTGGAGTACTAGAGAGTTATTATAATACTCTAGTAAAGTGAATCATACATTATGAAAGAATCAATCACAAAAATACTTGAAGAAATCAGGTGGAGTCGAAACGTTTCTAAAATTTTAATAAATGTGAAAAATTTTGGCTGTCTTATTTATTAAATTAATAACAGCTTTAAAAAAATTATGAATTAAAAAAACTATTCCAGTAGTATTAATGAAAAAAATAAATAAATAAAATAAAATTTTTTATAAAACGTGTTTTAAATGTAATACGAAATTAAAATATTATTCTCAAATAGACAGTCATTTCTTTGTAAAAAATATTATTAATCACTTAAATTTTTTACGGGTAAAAACTAAAGGATAGCCCGTTCGATGAAAAATGAATTAAGTGATGTAATCCTGAGTAATTGTAATAACAAAATGATAAAAATACCTTCGAATAGAAGAATGTGAATAAAAGTCTCGAATCCAGCTAGCACAAGCACACACAGTACTAAACGAAAGACAGTCGATGACTGAAGAGTTGGATGAATCATCGAGCGCACCAGGCCTTCACTATGGTTTCGAAAAACATCGACCGCACTCTCGAAAGGGGAAATCCTTCTTTTGAAGAAAAATATGACACTAAAATAATTAATAAATTAAAAGACAACCAATAAACATATTATTTTGATGTTTAATTATTTTTCACCTCTCAATAAATTGCTAAATAAAAAGAAAGAAATTCAAGCGAGAGGAGATGTTTTTGGTTTAGAGAGTAGCGGCGGACAAGTCAACGCAGGTTTGCAGGTTCCATTCTCCTAGGGGTGGGAGGAAAAGGCCTGAAAGGGCAGGTCAGGCAGGTAGCTACTTGTATTTCATTTTAAAGGGCTGTTTACAAAATAAAAACGTAATTAAATCCTAATTAATAGCTATACAATTATAATTTCCTTAATAATTTTATACTTTTTTCTTAATTTTTTTTAATTGTCCATTTAAATTTAATAAAAAAAAATAAATAAAATAATGGTAATGAAATGAAAATGATTTTTCTAAAAATTTTAAATAATTATTATCAAACTAGATGATAATTCTGACTGGATTAAAGCGGTTGCTAGTAATCTCGCTAGATGTCAGCTGGTTGTCGGGCGTCTGGTTTGCCTCCAGACGCAGCGTGTGTTTGTTTATTTAGCCGACGTCAGATTCCAGGAGGCTTCCAGGAGTCGTTCCAAAATGTCAAAACCTCACAGTGTCTAGACGCGACCTATGCTCTTTTTAATTTTTATCTTGCTTTAATTTACTTATTATTGATTGTTTTAATAGTGGAATATATGACGCCTGGAATTGTGTACCTAAATCTGTGAGTCTGGAGTGATTCTGCGAGAAAGGAGAGCCTCATGGAGGAGGAAGATACGAGCGATACGGCCAGTTCTATTTGCAACGAAGCAAGGGCCAAGCGATTGTTTCATGCATGTGATGCAGATGGGGATGGATTCTTGGACAGTGAGCGAGTTATCTTTTCTCTTTCTGTTTTTGAAATGTTAGTTATCCAAGGGTTGCGTGGGGGGTGATTTCCCTTCTGCGCGTGCTCAGAAATTAGATTAAATACGCTTTATGCCGGCGTTTGATTTGAATCCTAATTTAAACAATCATAGAATAAATCAAAGTGTATCATCTTCTCCTTGGTGTAAGTAAACTCTAATAAACTGCAACGGATCGTTGCTAAACTTTATCCAAATTCATTTGAAATATTAATATGTTTATTCCTTTATTATTAATCAGATATCACTTGCTATTTGCAGGCCATGTTGACTTAAACTAAAAAATAGGGATCGATTCTCATTTAACAGTCGAGGAATAACCATATTTCATTAGATTTTTGACGTTTCGATTATTATTTTTTTTTTTTTTTTTTTTTTTTTAATGATAATGATGAGAGAAGGAGCTACACCAAAAAGGTGCAACCCCTAAAGGCCTCGGTTGGCCCCTCCATCGTGAAAAGAAGAAGAAATAATTTTATGAGTTGGGCGGAGGTCGAAGGTTTTTTTTTTTTTTTTAATGATAATGATGAGAGAAGGAGTTACACCAAAAAGGTGCAACCCCTAAAGGCCTCGGTTGGCCCCTCCATCGTGAAAAGAAGAAGAAAGAATTTTATGGGTTAGGCGGAGGTCGAAGGTATCTGTGGATACGGGTCTTAAATAGCTTAAGGTTATAAGTCGCGGGAAAGATGGTGGCAGGGAGCGAGTTCCAGTCTCTGGAGGTCATAGGAATAAAAGAGTTGGCGAAAGCGCTTGTTCGACTTTTATCCAATTTGACAGCGAAGGGGTGCTGAGCGTTAGAAAACCGCGTGTTTCTCGTAAAGAGGGCATTAGGGGGGATAAGAGATTTCAGCTCGACTGAACAGACACCGTGATAGTATCTGTAGTACAGGGAAAGGGCAGAAACGGTTCTTCGGTGAGCCAGGGAGTCGAGTGAGTTGGTTAGAGCCGGGTCTCCTATTAGTTTAATTGCTCGCTTCTGAATTGCATCCAGTGTAGCAAGAGAATGCTTGGATGCACCCCTCCACAGATGAGAGCCATATTCGAGACAGGGACGAATTTGAGCCTTATACAGCATAAGAAGTTGACTGGGAGTATAACAGCGTCTAGACCTAAATAGGAGACCAAGCTGCGCGCTGCAGCTTTAGCAGTGGTTGAGATATGGTCATTCCATGAAAGGTCAGACCCTAGAGTTACGCCTAGCATTGACATTTTATCCCTGAATTCTAGTGAGTTTGAGTCGAATGATATGTTTGGGAGGTTTCTGTCGACGCGCCTAGAAATAAGGCAACACTGAGTTTTCCCTGCATTATTGGTAACTATTGCTGAAGACATGGAGGAAACGAGTTAAAATCAAAAATAGCCATCGATTCTCATCTAATACTTGAAGAATAACAATTCTACATTAGATTTTTGACCTTTCGATTATTATTGGTAACTATTGCTGAAGACATGGAGGAATCGGTTTAAAATCAAAAATAACGATCGATGCTTATCTACTACTAGAGGAATAACCTTATTGCATTCCATTTTTGATGTTTTGACTATTAATGGCAACCTCTACTGAAAACGTGGAAGAATCGACTTAAAGTATTCGAAGCAGAACTACACAGGCACCTAGCCTAATATATTTTTTTGTGTTTTATTTTTTTGTTTTATATCCTATTTATTGAAATTTTTTTTTTACTTTATCTAATGCAAAGCATGGGTAAAGTATTGCAATCGCTCTCGGGGCAAGCGTGGCTTCAAAGGGTCCTCAGGTAAAGACTACGGAACCCATGGACTCAATTAAAGTCACAAATTGTAGTATTCAATTAGGTTGAATTTTAGCACGTGACGGTTTTGCCAAAAATTACATGGGGTCTCGTCGAGAGGGCAAAAAGTGCCATTTTTTCATTTAGTGCGTGCGGATGGATGGATGTATGGATGGATGGATGGATGTATGGATGTATGTTATCGTTTTTTTGGCCCACGATTTTTTCCACACCGTTGCACCGATTGAAATGAAATTGAAAACCTAGCATTCTTTGAACAAAATGAAGCGCTGATTAGTTTTTGGTACATATCGACCAACAAACATTAGTACTTTATTTCAGTACTTTTTTAGTTTTTTCTAAATATCTTGAAAATGACTTAACCAATTTTGATGAAATTTAATATCCTAATTAAGTACCTTGGGGACCACAAAAAAGGATAAATAAAGTTTTTAGTAAAATTATATTTTAAAGTACTTTTACTCTAGAGTAAGAGAGTACTTTTTTAATTTTTTAAATTCTTTAAAATTTATTCATTTGAACCTTTTAATATAGCTCATTTAGCCTTGCTTAAATAAGAATGGATAGGCTTCTCTCTGTGAAATGCTAAAAATTTGGGAGGAAATTTTATAAGTAACCATAGCAACTGCGTTGTTTTCTTATCCTTTACCTTTGCAGAATACATAGAGGAATCGACTTTAAACCAAAAATAGCGATTGATTCTCATCAAATACTTGAGGAATAACCATTCTATATTGGATTTTTGACGTTTCGGTTTTTATTGGTACCATTGCTGAAGACATAGAGGAATCGACTTTAAACCAAAAATAGCGATTGATTCTCATCTAGTACTTGAGGAATAACCATTCTATATTGGATTTTTGACGTTTCGGTTTTTATTGGTGACCATTTCTGAAGACATAGAGGAATCGACTTAAACCAAAAATAGCGATTGATTCTCATCAAATACTTGAGGAAGAACCATTCTATATTGGATTTTTGACGTTTCGGTTTTTATTGGTGACCATTGCTGAAGACATAGAGGAATCGACTTTAAACCAAAAATAGCGATTGATTCTCATCAAATACTTGAAGAATAACCATTCTATATTGGATTTTTGACGTTTCGGTTTTTATTGGTAACCATTGCTGAAGACATAGAGGAATCGACTTTAAACCAAAAATAGCGATTGAGTCTCATCAAATACTTGAGGAATAACCATTCTATATTGGATTTTTGACGTTTCGGTTTTTATTGGTAACCATTGCTGAAGACATGGAGGAATCGACTTAAAATCAAAAATAGCCATCGATTCTCATCTAATACTTGAGGAATAACAATTCTACATTAGGTTTTTGACGTTTCGATTATTATTGGTAACCATTGCTGAAGACATGGAGGAATCGACTTAAAATCAAAAATAACGATCGATTCTTATCTAATACTAGAGGAATAACCTTATTGCATACCATTTTTGATGTTTTGACTATTAATGGCAACCTCTACTGAAAACGTGGAAGAATAGATTTTAGTCTTTTTGATTTTAAGTCTATTCTTCCACGTTTTCAGTAGAGGTTGCCATTAATAGTCAAAACATCAAAAATGGTATGCAATAAGGTTATTCCTCTAGTATTAGATAAGAATCGATCGTTATTTTTGATTTTAAGTCGATTCCTCCATGCCTTCAGCAATGGTTACCAATAATAATCGAAACGTCAAAAACCTAATGTAGAATTGTTATTCCTCAAGTATTAGATGAGAATCGATGGCTATTTTTGATTTTAAGTCGATTCCTCCATGTCTTCAGCAATGGTTACAATAATAACCGAAATGTCAAAAATCAAATGTAGAATGGTTATTCCTCAACTATTAAATGAGAATTATTTTTGAATTAATGTCAATATGAACTACAAATTGCAAGTGATATCTGATTAATAATAAAGGAACAAACATATTAATATTTCAAATGAATTTGGATAAAGTTTAGCAACGATCCGTTGCAGTTTATTTTTTTGCTTTATATCGTATATATTGTAATTTTTTTTGTTTCTGTTTTCATATCCTATATATTGTAATTTTTGTTTTCATATCCTATATATTGTAATTTTTGTTTTGTTTTTATATCCTATATATTGTAAATTTTTTTCTCCCTCTCCTTCGATATATTTTGTATTTTTTTTATTTTTGTTTCATATATTTAGTATGTATCTTTCCTTTGATTTTTTTGTTTTTTTTCTTGTATTATTTTAATTAATTTTTTTGTAAATATTTTGGTCTAAAATTGTACAATAAAGGGGCTAAATGGCCCTACAGATACAATGTTATAATAAATAAATAAATAAATCAAAAAGACTAAATTTTTTTGGTAAACAACTCAAGCTTGAGTTGTTTATCATAAAAGAATTTAGTCTTTTTGATTTTAAGTCGATTCTTCCACGTTTTCAGTAGAGGTTGCCATTAATAGTCAAAACATCAAAAATGGAATGCAAAAAGGCTATTCCTCTAGTATTACATAAGAATCGATCGTTATTTTTGATTTTAAGTCGATCCCACCATGTCTTCAGCAATAGTTACCAATAATAATCGAAACGTCAAAAATCTAATGTAGAATTGTTATTCTTCAAGTATTAGATGAGAATCGATGGCTATTTTTTATTTTAACTCGATTCCTCCATGTCTTCAGCAATGGTTACCAATAATAATCGAAACGTCAAAAATCTAATGAAGAATGGTTATTCCTCGACAGTTAAATGAGAATCGATCCCTATTTTTTAATTTAAGTCAACATGGCCTGCAAATAGCAAGTGATATCTGATTAATAATAAAGGAATAAACATATTAATATTTCAAATGAATTTGGATAAAGTTTAGCAACGTTCCGTTGCAGTTTATTGTGATTTGTAAATATTATAATTTTATAATATTATAATTTTAACCCCCTCCTCCACTTTCCTTAATTTTTGGTCGATATGCACCAAAATCTAATCAGCTCTTAATCTCAATGCACCAAAACTACGTGCGCAATTTGGTTTTGATATTCCAACTAGTTTTTGAGCTAGCTCGTCCACAAAAATGTGGTAACGCACAGACTTACAGACATTTTGACAAAACAGTTATTATCTCGAAAAATATAATTTTTTCGATGTTCACTTATTAGAGCTTTTTTGTAGACCGAAATGCCATGATTTGGCCCAATTTTTCTAATCAAAATAATTTCAGCCGTTTTTGAGATATTTTTCGAAAAAAGCAAAAAAAAAACAACATTTTTTTCATGCACGATTACAATATTTGACCATAGCATGTATGTTAAATTAAAAATGTTAAAGGTCAAGTACTTCGACAAATTAGGAACTACAATTTTCGAATTTCTACCCGTATAAAACTAAAAATGCTAGAAACTTCAAAAGAGTCTTAAAATAATTCTATATATGGACCATTAAAAGGAGCCAATTTTTGTTAACATTTATTCAAGGGTTTTTCTGTTTTGCAAAAAATCGAACAATTTTCGTTTTTCGCTATTTTCTTGAGACTACTTGTATGATAATGGCTTTAATTTTAGACTTGATACTTCTATATTTTATATCTCTTTTGCATTTAAAATTATTTTTTATGGTAATGGGATTAAGTACAATCAGCGTTTATCGAAAAATTTTAATTTTGGAGATAACTACGTTAAATTTTAACCGAATTTTATGAAACTTGGCAATCATTTAGAACTTTTAGTGTTTGTCAAATCCAAATCCGCAATCGGCTTTTTGTAAAATCACGTCACACTTAATACTAGTGTATGTCGGTTTTCAAACGAAAATTATGCAATTCGAAAATCGGTTTTTTACTAAAAAAAAACCGGTTTTAAATTTATACAAAGCATCTATATAATTATTAACCCTTAATCTGCGGATATTAAAATTATAGACAGAGGCAGGTGTGGTATATAATTCTTTATTGTTCCTAATATTAAATAGCGGCTATGGCTTATATGTTATGCCACTAAAATAAAAAATAAAATAAATATGTACAATAAAAAATCTTTTAAACTAGAATACCACTTTACCAATATAATTTAAAATTAGATTGTACATTATATACTTATTTACACTATACTTTTCTCAAAAACAGCATCTCTAATCTTTTGAAAAAGAGTAGTTTAGCAGAAATTGTATCAAGACTTGCTGCCTTGGATGGATTATGGATTACAACAAGCTCGTTCATACGAGAGTCATTACAACAGGCTATTCCTTCCCCAAAATAACTCTCGAGTAATGAATCTCATTTATTCATTTTATGAAACTATCAAAAATCAAACTATTAATGAATTATATTATATTATGATGAAAGATAGGGAAATGAATGGACTAGCAAGAGAAATCCCAGATATTTGAATATCTATGTACACCCTTTTGAAAAATATTTTAATTTAGAATTAGCTCCGATAGCAAGTTCTTTTGATGCTAAGACAATGTTAAAATTGGTTTCCGAGAAACTAAAAAATTTCATTTGGATCTAGCAACCAACAAAGATGGTGCTGCTGTTATGAAAAAATTTAGCCAAATATCACCAATAATTAATCAACTCTGTTATTCACATGCCAAAAATTTAAAACTTCTATTTTAAGTTGTAAAATGTCTTTTTATCTCCAAAAAAACCGAAACCGGTTTAAACCGGGTTTATAGAAAAGTTTAAATTCGAAAACCGGTTTTCTAAAAAGTCGGTTTTTGTATAAACCCTACTTAACACCACTAAATAAAAATATAAACTTTGACTTAAAGTAAATTGTTAAAATATAATATACGATTAACCTAAATTAAACCTAAATACTCCCTAAGAAACCAGTATTTCTTTTTGCTAAAATTTTAATTTTGTCAAATTTTCACTGTTAAGGTTTTAATAGGTTAAAGAGCTATT
The DNA here is from genome assembly GCA_024734495.1 of Forficula auricularia. Taxonomy (NCBI): domain Eukaryota; kingdom Metazoa; phylum Arthropoda; class Insecta; order Dermaptera; family Forficulidae; genus Forficula; species Forficula auricularia. The sequence continues at coordinate 9,954,335 of JALMQS010000064.1, forward strand.
AATAGGGTTAAAGATGTTTGAGGTAAGTGTGTGGTAAGAAATACTTACGGTTTATTTATTTTAATCTGCTTCGCGGTGGTGTAATCAGTGGAAATCTCTTTATATTAAATTTGCTAGGGTTATTTTACTAATTTGAACTTTGATATTCTACTTTAGTTTAAAATTATATGTATATGTGAAATAAGACAAAAAATAAAATAAAAAAATAAAAGAATAAATAAAAAATAATTAATTATAGTAACGGAGTTGAATTGATATAGGGAAAGATAGGTGAGGGAATTTAAATACTACGGAGAATGAATCAATTTTTTAGGTGTAACTCTGCAAGAATGATAGAACAAAAAAAATTAAATATATATATATATATATATAACAATTTATTGCCGAGGAAGAAAAAAATCAAGAATTAAATGGTGTTCCGCTTTTTTACGAGACAATCCCTCCTTTTTTCCCTCTATGCCTCGCTTGAGATCATGTGTTGTAATATTCCATTCTTGATTGCTTACTTGATTTTTCTCCTTTTTTTTGCATATGAAGGGATGTCGTTCTAAGTATCTCTTTCTTTCCATCTTCCCTATTATTGACCCGCTCTGCTTAAATTATGATCTATTTCTAATTGCCATTTCTATAAAACTATTTTTTAAATACTTAAATTATATTGATTATAAATGAAAAATTAGATTTTACTAGTTAATAATATCAAATTGCTTAATTATCATTGATTAAAAAAATTATGAAATTAGAATAATTGAATTTAAATTTCTAAAAAAACAATCTTCTAATGGCTTTGTGTTTTTCTCTATATAAATTTCCATACTATGTAGGATACATTGTAAGGTCTTAACTGAAAAACTCTATTACATAAATCGCTTAATTTTTAGATTGAAAATCGGAACCATAAACATATTTTGTTTTCGAATTAATCCCTAAATTTCCCGATACTAAATTTTCCCGACCTGAAGGAAAATATTATTCAACAATCTTTGCGAATTTTTTATATAAACTGAATTAAAGCAATTTTCTGTCAATGGTTTAGATACAATAGATAATGGTTTTCTTTAGATACAAGACCACTCCTGTTAAAAAAAATTGTTTTACTATAATGTTTACAATACAAATAGATAGGAAATTTACAAGATTGGGTTTAGTAAAAACAAAAACTATATTATATTGGTAAAATCACACTAACTCATTGCAAAAATATACAAAAATAAATTGTATAAACTTTATTTTTTTCTTGTATGTCGGTCTAGGGAATGCAGAGATTGTTGGATAACCTAAGCGACATTGCATAAAAATATTTTATGTATAATCAATTTTATAAAAATATGCAGTCAAAATTTTGATAAAAGGTCATATGTGAGTGTAGAAGATACATATTAAAGGTACTTTAGTGTTTACATCTGTCATCAAAACTAATTATTTTACAACTAAAATAATTTTTATCGAAATACTTGATAGCGCTGTTATTTTCGTTGCTTTGGGTGATTGATTCCCTGGCTCGATTAATTAATTTTGCGTTTTCTCACATAATTTCAAATTAGACTATAATACAATATAAGTATAAAAATATAATATCTAACAATGCCAATTACAGGATAATCTACGATTAAACTTAAAATCGGTGATTGATAATCTTTATGGTTTAGGATTCAAATTTATTTTTGGTAAGTACCTAACTAGTACGAAATTTCTTTTGGATTTAATAAAATCTTTTAAAGATAATACACTCATGAACAAGAGATAATCGGACATTCGATAGATTTTAAAATTAAAACACTTTTATAAAGAAACTTTTTTGATCATATTATTTTGAATCCATATTTAGAAAAATGTTTAATAAATTTTATAATAATCAGGTCAAAATTTTAATAGAATAAGAAGACTAATCCAAGTTGAACTTACATATCAAGATCTGTTATACAAATAATTATTTTATAGCAACCGAAATAATTTTTAATCGAAATTACTCACATTACCCTAATTTCATGAATTTTTACAGATTTTAAATCAAAGTCTTTTAAAGTAAGTTCGCGGGGATAGATTCAAGGCTTATTTATAGGCTTATATCGCTCGATAGGTGTGTCAAAATAACATGTTTAATAGTATTGTCAAAATTTTCATAAAAATAGTTTTAATTTATTAAGAAATTTTGACATTACGACATTAGATTGTCACAGAAAGATAATAAACAAAAATAATTACAATTTTGATGCATAAAGATAGATTATGACCCTGGGAATTAAAAGTGGAAGAGAGAAAATTAGATAACTGAGCCGGTCGGTAGTTGAGCAGCTATTTCTTGCGTGCGGCAGGTTGCATACTCTTTAGGCGTTTTGATTTAACCAGCCAATCGGGTACATCGCGTGACTTTACAAAGTCCACTTTTTATATTTAGATATTTTATTTATTTATTTTTTTGAACCTCAATTTACACGTGAAGATATTATTTTTAAACCAAATTTTCTAAAACGAAGTCATTTATCATATATTTGCCGGGGACACTGGCGAGTCCCTGTAATCCAGCTTCTTGGAGGCCAGAATAAAGGATCCTATGGAGGTTAACCCGGCCACTGCGATTGAGCTAGCCACAAGTCGGGAACCGCGCATTTCTATCCTCCTGATCAACCCCAAAATAAAGCAAAAATATATTTGTTTGGCAACAAGTACTTATTGCATAAATTGGACAGAAGTGGAAGGCAAGAGTAAGGGCAAGAAAGATAGTAGAAAAGTGGTTCAGAGGTAGATAGTTGACCCAGTAGAATTTATCAGCTTGTCAATAATGATTTGTTACGAGTATTTAATGACATAATTAACAAAGGACTTGATGAAAGACCAGAAGTAAATAATATGGTTAGATTGGAAATTATTATTAGCTGTTCTTATTAGTTAAATTAGCTATTATTATAAATTTTTTTAATATATATAAAATAATAAAAATAAATATATTTCGATTTATGTTTTTGTTTAAACATAAAAAAATAATCTTCGTAATACTTACTTATATATTATTTTCTCAAAAGAATTTATCTTAAAGCTGTTTTAAAATGAAAACCGAAAAGTCTTTGGTAGTCACGTTTTGGTTGATTTTGAGCCGCAGGCGCATGCGGTGTATTTAGTTTGTTATTACTTTCTCCAGTTTTAAAAATTTCACTAATTTTTCTATTTTTTTCTGTAAACTTTTCTTTTTTTTTGAATAATAAAAAAAATAAATAACAATTTTTTAAAGTTTGAAGTCAATATTCACCAATCAATGTCTCTAGTAACAAGCCAGACTCAAATAAAGTTATTTCGAATCTATCAATATATTTTATGCTTGTAAAATATTAAAGTGGAAAATCCCCAAATTGCAAATTTCGAAACTTCTTTGTGAAAATATCTATTGTTCAACAATTAATTTATCTCTTGTGTAGAGATATGCCCTCGGCAAAAATGACAAATTTTAAAGACTGCCATTTGATTTATGACTCGAGAGAAAGAAAAGGTCCAAAAATACCTATACATATTCAAAAATTTCTTTGAAATTTTTCTTTAAGCCCCTCCTTATTTGCCAAGAGGTCAGGAATAAGGATGAGCATGGATAGTTAAAAATATCCATGTTCACTTACTTATATATTGTATTTAAAATCGGCGGTAACCATCGATGTGTCGATATTTCGATACATATCATTCTATTAAATTCCGCAAACTTTTCTCTATAAAAATAATTAAGACTAAAAAGTAAAAAATAAATTATATAATAGTTTAACAAAAACTAAAAAAACACGCTAATTCATTAAAAAGTACATAAATTAAATCAAGAATTGCCCAAGCAAAAATGGGGTTTAATTCAAAACAAAAACTACTATGCTCCTCCTCAATCAGCTTAGAAAAACAGGAAGTTGCTATTGAAGACATATGTATGGAGCGTATCCATGTACCTACGGGTATGAAACCTGGACAATTAGAGAAGCGGAGAGAAAGAGATTAGAGGCTTTCGAAATGTGGTGCTACAGAAGAATGGTGAATATCAAATGGATGGATAAAATTACAAATGAAGAAGTTCTTGGAAGAATCGGAGAAAGAAGAACCTTGTGGAAGAGTCTGAAGAAGAGAAGAGGTCAGATGATGGGGCACACACTGAGACATGGGGGACTGCTTAGGGATATCTTGGAGGGGGAGGTTGGAAAGAAAAGGGGAAGGGAAGACCCAGATTAGAATATTTCAACGAAATAATTGGGGATATGGGATGTCAGACATTTAGAGAGGTAAAACAGCTGGCGGAGTACAAAGTCGAGTGGAGACGGATTGTTGCAGCAAACCAGTCTTAGGACTGTATACTCAATGATGATGATGATGATGAAAGTAAGCTATAGACCCCAAGTGTCAAATATGTACTTTTATTGAGAAAAACTTTGGAGAAAATTCTCATTTCATTAAATATATTGAAAAATCTTTAAACTCAAAGAAATATTAGGTGCACTTGAATAAAATCAACATAATAACATAAATATAAAAATGTTTTAAAAATGTGATTGAAAAAATACGGGTGGGGGGGGGGGTAGTTTTATTTAACAGACATGATTGTATTGAATTGCTATTATTTTTTTATATTAACAAGATTTTCTTATTGACGTACAAATAATAAATTAATAAAATAATGCAAATATTTGACCGGCTATAATCTGATCCCTACAATAATTTACACACACTTCCAAACACACACGCGAACACTCAATGGCCAAAATGGGCTATAGTTACCGAAGGCAATTAAAAAAATAAAGAAAAAAATTAAATAATTAACAAAGGATCTCAAAATGGTTAAAATTTGATTGTAATTGTCAATAATTTATATTTACAAGTATTTTTCTAAATTATCTTCAGGTTATTATGCCTACGGTCACTTAAAATTGATTTATACGGTGAAAAAGATCGCTCCACATCCACAGACGTACTGGGGACGAATTTAAATTTTTACTTTGGAAGAAAAATATTGCAAACTTTTCGTCATTTTCGTGTAGAATATAGTATCTAGTACAACTGAATAATAAGAAAAATGAGTGGGTTGTTGTTTTGTAGCTTGTTTACATCCTTTGTATTCAACTTTCTACTTCGTAGTCCAACACTGCACTTCGTGTCGTTGAGGCCTCTTCGAATTTAAATTAGTGTCCTCACCTGTTTTATATTTAATCTTTTTTTTCATTCTTTCACCGGAAAAATTACTTTTAAAACTTCGAAAAATTATTTGATCAAATCATTGGGTTTGAATTTTCAGACTAAATTTTATCAACTGCAATAACTTTTTAATTGTTCCCAGTAGAGCTTGGATTCTTATAGACATTTTTGTTTAGAATTGAATTTACTTTAACAAAGGTCATTATACAAAGTTGTGTATTTCAAAGGGTTAGGCAAAAATGTTTAAATATATGTTTCATTTCAAATTTGATCTCTTATACAAGCAAAAGCAAGTGACCTACAAAAAAGTTAAATGAAACAATTTTTAGGGATTTAAATGTACTACAAAAAACCTTATATAATTAATTTGTCTACGACTAATAATTTTGAAGATAGACGAAGATTTTAAAATTATATTCACGAATTTCTTTTGGTTAAAATAAAAATAATTTTTCAAAAATATTTACTTTTTCTTGTAAAGGGTTGTTTCCTGTAATATACCAAAATTTTTTAGCGAAATCCTTGATATCAACCGAATGCCAATTTTATATTCCATCTCATGGCGAGGCCGGACTTGCGTCGCACCTCTCGATATTATGGTAGACTCAATTATAATGAAACTATAAATGAAAAAAAGAAAGCGATCTATTTTATCATTTTCATCTATCTAAGGTACACCGTATCATTTTAATATAAGGAAATAGCATTTTTATTAAGAATTTTGTAGTTTAAAAGAAATTGTATGAAAAGATTCAATTTCTTCTCTTCGGGAGCGAATCAACTAGAAATGGCGAAAAGTTTTATTTTTTTTCTCATTAGATATTTATTCAAATTTATTGAAATTTCATATCTGCATATTATTTTCATTTATCTTTTATATGCAATATTTATTATTGAGAAATTTGCATTTTAAAGGGTAGTTTATTTGAAGTCACATTTGAAAAAACGCTAATAACTCCGTTTGAAATTTTTTTAAAAATATAAAATTAATAGATATTATAAAACAATTAATTATTAATAATTTACTTCAATTTTGAACGAAATCGGTACAGTACTTTTTGAGAAAATGGTCAAAAACCATCTGAACCGTCTATGAAAGACCGTTTTTTGAAAGCACGCGATGCCTTTGAAAAAAGTTAAAAAAGTTATATGAAACGAAATATTGACTTGTGACATGGAGGTGAATTTTAAAATGTTTCTAAAACGGCCTTTCATAGACGGTTCAGATGGTTTTTGACCATTTTCTCAAAAAGTACTGTACCGATTTCGTTCAAAATTGAAGTAAATTATTAATAATTAATTGTTTTATAATATCTATTAATTTTATATTTTTAAAAAAAATTTCAACGGAGTTATTAGCGTTTTTTCAAATGTGACTTCAAAACTACCCTTTAAAATGCAAATTTCTCAATAATAAATATTGCATATGTAGGGGCTACGGCCCTTAGCGAATATTTAGCCTGGAATTTATTTGTTAAGTTAAAGAAAGTCTAATTTGTTGGAATAGAGAGTAGCCTCAGTGAACTGCTGAGTTAGCAGCCAGACAGGTTGGCGCCATACCTAGATCCAGTATAGTGAATATTGGCTCCGAACAAGGGAGTGGGAGAGAGACAGACGCTACCCTGGGCAAGAGAAGAAGAGACGCGAGAAGGAGGCGGGCCTGTCTGTGTATGAAGTGACCAACGGATACGAGAGTGTGAGTGCGTGGAAAAGAGGAAGTCGCTGTCGGTGTGTCTCCCACGCAAAGATGTAAATGTGTGGGTGACAGCGAGGACGCGGAACTAACGGCCGACGAGAGGGAGTCGTCCTGAGGCTGGCACGACAGACATAACGGCTGGGGGGTGGCGAGCCGGCCGCCCCTGCGAGCGGGGGCAGATGTAAACGCGTGCGAGGGACTGTGTGACCACCCCCCGGGGGCGGGGTGCAGATGTGTGCTGTGGCCGCCCCAACCCCCGGGGGCGAGGTAGAGGTGCGGCGTGTGTGTGTACGACAATGTGCTAAGGACCGGGATGCCGCCTGGCGGGCTGTAGCCGGTGTTTCGGGGACACGGCCGCCTCGCGACTGTGTGAGCCTGCGGGCTGTCTAAGACGAGAGGACGAGGCCGCCCTGCGAGCTATGTGCACCGAGAGGTTGATAGCGTTGATGGTGTTGTGTCTGACGGAAATCCAGCCTTACAACTGCGGGCTGTCTAAGAAGAGCGACGTGGCCACCTGGCGAGCTTGTGAGGCCGTGGACCATGGGTGAAGATCGACGTGGCAGGTGCATGGCGGAGAGCAGGAAGGCTGCCCTGTCAGCTGTGTGAGGGAACGGCGTCAGTTAAGGGCGCCGAGGCGCCCTGCGAGCGTGAGCCGCTAGCGAGCTGGGCAGGAGCTCTACTCGTGTGGACAGACAGTGACCAGAGAAGTCGGAAGTGCGTGAGTAGTTCGGCCGAAACGTTTAATTAATGATAAGTCTGATCAGAAAATATTTCGAAGTATGTTAGTTTGTAACTTTAAGTTTAGTCTAGTTTGTAATTGCTTAATAACCTATAGTCTTAGTTAAATTTGTTCTTCAAAATTATTTATATTTTTACTAGTATATTAACTAGCTCGTATTATTTCAATTGTAACTTCATAATCGAATTGGTTTTATATAATTTGTACTAATTGATCTACCATGAAATTAAACACCATTGTTTTTAATTACAAATTTATTGTACTACATTGTTTCGTCCTTAATTAAGACCCCTTTTCAGGTCGGGCGGAAGTCGCGCCCTACAAATTGGTGTCGAGGTGTGGGGTAAACGATTTTAAAATTTTCAAAGTGCAATTTGGGGTAGATAATTTTGAAAAGGGAAATTTTGAAAATTTTGAAATCGGGCACTCGCTCGGCTCAGTCGAGAGTGCCGCCCGCGAATAATTGGGAAGAAGTTTAATATATATAGAAGGGAATTTTAAGGGCCAATTTCTGAAAATTTGGGAAATAAGAATTTAAGAGGATTTAAAGTGCATAAATAGGAAAACAAAAGTTATGATATATAGGTTGAGAGAATTCGGGCCAAATGTCGGGAAATTTTTGGAGAAGTAAAATTTTCGGGAAAAGTTTAAGGAGAAAATTTTAAAAGATAATTTCGAGCCATTTTTGAACAGAAGTTTGAAATAATTTTTGAGAGCGTCGCACGTACATAAATGTAAGAGAAAATTTTAAGGAGAGAATTTTAAAAAATAGTTTTTGAAGGGAATTTTAAGGGCCAATTTCTGAAAATTTGGGAAATAAGAATTTAAGAGGATTTAAAGTGCATAAATAGGAAAACAAAAGTTATGATATATAGGTTGAGAGAATTCGGGCCAAATGTCGGGAAATTTTTGGAGAAGTAAAATTTTCGGGAAAAGTTTAAGGAGAAAATTTTAAAAGATAATTTCGAGCCATTTTTGAACAGAAGTTTGAAATAATTTTTGAGAGCGTCGCACGTACATAAATGTAAGAGAAAATTTTAAGGAGAGAATTTTAAAAAATAGTTTTTGAGGCATTTTGAGTCGATTTTTTTGTTTTGCTATTAAAGTGTAAGGAGAAAATTTTAAAAGATAATTTCGAGCCATTTCTGAACAGAAGTTTGAAATAATTTTGAGAGCGCCGCTCGGGTATAAATTTAGGAAAGAATTTGGGTCAAGTAAGGTTTCAAGAAAATTCTAAGGAGAAAATTTTGAAAATTTCGGGATAATTTGGGGTAGAATTTTATTGCAGAAAAGTTAGGGAATTTATCTGAATTTTTAAGAAATCAAGGTTTGGATTACATATTTGTGATCAAACATTTTACTTTCTAATTACTTTAGTATTGAAATATAAATAGAAGTTGAAGGTGTTGAGGGGATTTTGGACAAAAATTTCTATTATATAAAATTTTTCAAAATATTAGTATCAGAAGCTCATAAACGTGTTTTATTAATCCTGGAGTAATTGTTGAAGCGTACGAGGTGTATCTATATAGATTTGAATATTGCAAATTTTGGGAAAACCCGGAACATCATTTTATTTTTGTTTTGCGTCTTGAGCCAGCATGGTGAATAAACTTGTATAATTTATGGGGTTAATAGTTGAGGAATTTTTAAAGAATTTTTGAATAGATTTTGGACCGGGGGTAGTTTTGACAAAACTTTGGAGCGAAAGGGGATTTTGAGTGAATTTTGGGGTCAGGTATTTTGAACTAAGTGCTGAGGTTGCAGACGAAAGGATCGCTGCTCTAGAGGTGTTGGTCGCGAGGTTCACCACGGGAGAAATAATATAAAATTTTAGAGACTGCTTTGGGAGTGGTCAGGGACGTCTAAGGAGGAGAGTGGGGGTGAGAAAGGGAAAACCTGAGGCTTCAACCAATAAAAAAGAAATGTGTGACAAGGGATCGGAAGGGAAAAGGAGGGTCAGTAAAGGGGAAGGACTGTGCCAGGCCCCCGGTGTAAGAATGAGAAGGAGGCCGAAAATGGAGTGTCTCGCCCTACCTGAGGTGGTTACACGGGGAATTGGCCGTTAGCGGCGCCCCGGTGACCATCGTGGGAGGGGTTTCTTCCCGAATTCGCCCTGCCGGGGATGGTGACACGGGGAATTGGCCGTGAGCGGCGCCCCGGTGACCCCCGAGCAGGGGAAGGCCTGGGCTAGGTCCTTAGGGTGAAAATAAGAAGAGCCTATCTAGGGTGGCGATACGGGAACTGGCCGTTAGCGGCGCCCCGGTCACCATCCGGAGGTGGGGGCGGAGGGCCTGTAAAGGTAAGGAACCGGTGTCAGG
>JALMQS010000064.1:9964344-9983631 GCA_024734495.1 Forficula auricularia
AACGTAGCTGCGTTCAGTTGCATTATTGCTGTAAACAACTTCAATTTAAAGTTTTTAAATAAAAGGGCTCAAAAATGTTTTCGGAATTTTTCAAGATCTCTTAAACCAGAAAAGATATCGATATGGTTTTAGCTAGAAAGGTGAAGTATTAAAATAAAAAAAAAATAAAAAAAAATATTTGAATATTTTTTTTTGGCCATGAAAAGGAGATATAGTAATTTTGGGGTAAATTTTTGAAATTTTTAATGTAGTCTATCTCCTAGGTTTTTGAGAATTCAATTTTGGTACTTAGAGACAATCCATAAATTACGTCACAGGAATTTCAAGATTTTTACACCCCCTTCCCCCTATGTCACATTCTGTCACATTTTCATTGAGCCACCCTTCTTGTAGTGTGCTATCACTTTTATATTTATTATTTATATTTGAAAAAAATTTTAATTTTAATTTGACTTTTTTGACATCACAATTTTTAAGATTCCCGGGCCCTCATGTCACATTTTCTCACAAATCTGTGATGCTCTCCCCCCTTACTGTGTGACATAATTTATGGACCACCCGCTTAGATCTATTTTTTAAATATCTTGAGAATTTTTTAATTTTTTCAAAATTTGACCCCTGAACCCAAAAATGGGGGATTTTTATCTTATAGGGGAGACCGGGTCTAGTTGATACACTTTTTACTTCCTGATTTTTGTAATTTTTTCTTGTCATCATTTTGAAATAAAGTAGGTGTAATTCATAACTATAACTATTTGGCTATAGCTTGTGATATTTAAATTCTTTATAAAATTAAATTTGTTTTGTCAAAAAAGTTTTAAAAAATGTGCAAGATGTATCAAATTGACCCGGTCTGCGTCAAGTTGATAAGCATTTGAGTAAGCTAATACGGTGTGAGCCATTAATAAAATAATAGACAAAACATAAATATGAACAAGTTTTATTGTAACTATAAAGGATATTTTAAAATCTACAACATTTTTGGGAAAATGAAAGCTGTAACAATCATTGATTTTGACCGATTACTCCGACTCTGAAGAGGAAATTGGGTCTAATTGACAGTTAATACAAGTGTAAAAGGGGTTTGCTCTGGCGATGTGTGCCCACTTCTTGCAGGAAATACACTGGATCCAGTCTTGGCCAGGTTTGGATGAAGAATAACTCTCGAAACGCTTGTGAGTTAAGTTGATACACCGTATCAATTTGACCCAAAATAAGCGTATCAACTTGACCCAAACGTTGCCATTATACTAAACTCTAAAATTCGTGAAACCGGAAACAGTTAGAACAAAGTTAAAAAGGTGAAATTCTTACCTTTATAACATGTAACAACGTGATGTCGTCGATAACACAATTTACAAACAAATGAACTTACAATAATAATTGAAAAACAGTAGTGAAAATTTACTTTCGACGATGAAAAACAGTTTTTAGTTCACAACTAACAAACCTCCTCCAAGTGATCATGCGTGATTGCAGAGTACCAATCGGTTGTCTAGCCAAGCCAGTCGCCACTTGTCTGCGTCTACGCATTAAGAAGTGTTTTGGCCTGTATCAACTAGACCCGGTCACCCCTATGTTTTTTAAGTTACTTGGGGTATAGGTGTCTTTTTCAAATTACAGTTAAGAAGATTATATCCTTCCTTCTAAGGCATTTTTCAATCATTAAGAAGTAGAGTAGTTGCCCCGAAAGGTCAGTCTTAACAAATATTAAATGTGTTTCTAATAATTAAAGACTATTATTTTAATTCTTATCATAGTTCTGGGCTATCAGTCCATCATCAAATTCTAATTACCATCCCGTCATCAAGAAAATGCGTATTTTACAAATAAGATAAAAAACGTCGTGACTTAAGTACCTAAAATAAATAAAAATTTCATAATACTTTTAGATTACTCCCTCCACCCTATAAAAATAATCTCACTGCCATTGGTAATAGTCTTGTAAATTACCTTGTAATTTCCAATTCAAACTGATACGAGATAATAATTATTTAAATATAAATAATTTAGTATTTATAGCATTGATAGTAAATTTTCTTGATTAATTTCTTATCATTAATCGTTACAATAATTAAATAATTATAATTCTGAAAAATAATGATATAAGATATTTAATCGTATTTTTTGTACAATTCTCAGGTTAACGATTCTTCTAAGGTCAAATAAATTAGAAACTCCAAGAAATTCGTGAATACCAAAGCATTGTCTAGATGTTTCAATTTAATAGAATAATGTAGACAAATAATAAATGTCTGGTGGACAATGAGAGCGAAGCCCTCGGAAGTCCGCAAGGCCATTCTCAGACGGATCTTTCAATAACATATGATGAGGTGACATTCCTTTTTATTCTTATATGCCAAGTGAGAATTAAAGGAATACATTTACCTGCCGAACGAGTTGCAATATTATATCGAATTCAATATAAGAAGAGAAAGTCTTAAAAAAATTATCTCTGGTGCAAAATGTTTGTATTTCCAAAACGATAAACTGACCAGATTTTTAGACCTTCCATAAGTTACGATTCGAAAATGCGGAAAATCAGTAAAAATTGTTTTTTGGGGAGCAAATGCCTCTGACTTCCAGCTGTTTTGTACTTTCGAACATGGCTTTGTGTGGGCTGCCATTTTTGGCGGGAATTTACTCCAAGGACACCATTTTGGAAACAGCTTTGACTACACCTACAAATGGGGTGGCATTGGGGCTTTACTTTCCTAAATCCTGGCCCGGGGTTCTCCAAATAGAATCAGAAATTGTTATTTATATAGATATAGAGTCTGAATAATATCGTTTTCCGGTCATTTGTTTTTGGTTAAGACCAACCAAAGCTTATTTACAAGGTTTGATACTGAAGGATTACCTAAAGGATTAATTTAAAACAAACGATGAATGAAAGGAAAATTGGACTTGAAAGTAACTTTATGGGTGAGTTTTTAATATATTTAACTTTTTTTTTTTAAATATTATTTTTCGAAAAACGAATGTGTAAAACTATTTTAACTACTATTACAAGAGTTTTTAAATTTTCAGGTTTAGTTTAATTTTTAACAAAGATTAATTTAAAAAAAATAATAATAACTATAATTCAACGAATTTTAAGACTAGTTCCATCGTGAACAGCTGTTTCTTTTTATTAGTTATGAATTTTGAAAATTCATTAGATTTTTTCATTTACATAATAAGATACAAAAATCACTTGTCATTTTTCCTACAAGGTCTCATTTACCAGTCTAATAAATTTCGATAGTTGAAAAATAACTTTAAAATTTTAATAAATTGTTTTGAAAAACTTTCCCAATTTATAGAATGAATCGATTTGATAAATAAATTTGATCAAGGGGGGTAGGATAGGCTAATCGGTAGCTTATCATCCTGCTAACCAAATGGACCCGGGTTCGAATCCGACTCGAGGCATCCGGCTAAATCTGACCCCCGGGGTAGAGACAAATTTGAATAAAATAAATAGTATCGTAAATGGCTTATGGCTAGAAAGGCCGAAAAGCCAAAAAAAAAAATTTGATCAAGGGGGTTCAGGTTGCTGCCGTGGATAACGTACATGCCTTCTAATTAAGCTAGCGCAGTTTCAAGCCCGATTCAGTGCAATCCGACTTTAATCTGATCCCTGGGTAATTGAGAAAAAATAATAGTATCGTAAAATGGCTAATGGTTAATGACGAGAAAGTAAAAAAAATTGATCAGGGAAGCTTCTTTCGACGAATATTAAAAGACAACAAAAAACAAAATATCAGAATAATCGAAAATGCAAAAGTTTAAGCTGGGATGATTTATCATTAATAAATTAAAAATATTAATAAGAAGCAGAAAAGTTAATTTTTAATTTATACTTAGGTACATTATTTAATATCTATCTACTCTTATTAAACGAGCAAAAATTGTTTGTTCATATATTTATTTGTATCTTAGTTCTATTTTGAAAATGGCTGTACCGATTTTGATGAAACCAATTCTATTAACAAGTTTGAGGATGAGAAAACGATCTGGGTAGGTCTGGACCTCGACAAATTTCATCTTAATTGATCTTTTCTTAATTAAAGTAATTATAGATAAAAATCTCAATAAAAGAGTTTTTTTACATTTTTTCAATTATCTTTTATTTATTAATTGGTTTTTTGAATTTAAAACCCACTACTTAATAGGTTATATCAAATATTAATATGTTATATTAAAATTAGGAATTTTTTGTTTGTTTTTAATTAACAGGTGTCTAAATCATACATAACATTACAGGTGTGTTTACAAATGAAGTGGTTGAAGTGGCTTTTTTTATATAACTTGGAAACAAATCTTATTTAATTTTATGTTTTTATTTCAGATCCTTTTTTTATTATTATTTTCCTATTTATTTTTTTATAATGTTTATCAATATGAACGAATGTGGGCAAATTGGTGTACGAGTAAACAAATATACACATAATATGTAGACCACTAGAAAGCTAGAAATGCAAAAACTGGGTGCGGGGTGGGGTGGATGTGGGAGGTGCAGGAGGTGGGGTGCAGTTGTGGGGGATCCGGGGGTGGGTGGCGCTTTTGGGGTGGAGTGGGGCGGAGTGGGGGGTGCAGTGGTGGGGGAGAGGTGTGTGGTTTCGGGGGGGGGGGGGGTTACCGTGCATCGCTCGGGGCTCCAGGTTCTATATTTTTATTTTACTATATAGGGCATAGGGTATGGTCAAGTATTGTAATCGTGCAAGAAAAAAAGTGTTTTTTTTTGTTTCGTTTTTTCGAAATATTTAAAATATTTTATAATAATTAATATTTATAAACTATTTTTATAATATAAAATTGAGCAAAACCATAGCGTTTTGGTCTACAAAAAAGCTCTAATGAATGAAAAAATTATGTTTAACGAGATATTAATTATTTTGTCAAAGTGCCTGTTAGTACGTTACCAAATTTTATATACGCTCTAGCTCAAAAATTAGCGTGAATATCAAAATGAAATTTCATACGTAGTTTCTTTATATTGAGATTAAGAGCTGATTAGATTTTGGTTGAAATCAAATAAAGAATTAAAGAAGGATGGGACATGAGCGTCCGCAGAAAAATGTTCAAGTCAAGTGTCCATTGATAGTGACTAGTAGTAACGAAATTATGCTCATTATCATCAACTTTTAATAAACCATGCAAAATTAGAAGAGAAGTCATTATTAATATTATTAAGTTGATACAATTTTGATGGCTGTATATGTATATAATTAAGTAATGGAGAGGGATTCAGCCAATGGGCAGCCTCTGCTGAAAAAGAGAGCATGAATTAAGTGTAATAAATAAAAAAAGCTTCGGCAGCCCTGAGTGCACACCATATCCATACCTCACATGGATTTGAGTTTGATGATGCTGTCATCTTGATGAGATTGGGGAACAATTATAAGCGTCTGCAAGCCGAAAAATGCTTTATTAAGACATATGGGCAAAGGGCTCTTAATTTTCAAACTGATTGCATTGGGCTTAGCAATGCTTACTTGTCAATATTGACAAATACTGATGCCCAGGTATAATAAATAAATAAATAAATAAATAAATAAATAAATAAATAAATCTTTATTTCTCGACCTGCTTAGAGGCACAAGTCCTCGGTGGCTAGGTCCTCCAAACATCAATACAATCTAGCTACAATACATTAATAAACATCAATACAAATTAATTACAACAATTTAACAAATAATAAACAAGTAAAAAAAAAAAAAAAAATAGAAATGTATGCTCATTAACAAATAGCATGACCATAGATTTCCATCAAAAGACAAAAAGTAATTTAAAAATTCCGCGCAAAAACCCGATACCAGGAGCAAGCGACGCATTAGCCATCCCGGCATTTGCCATAAGTTGTTAAGGAAACCTGGTCAAAACCTTAACAAGGATGGATCTCCTACCTCACCTAATCTCTGCTTGTGAGAACTAAATAAAATTTTGCACAACTCTAGGACATTAGGACTTGACAAAATTTATAATTGATTTAATCATAGGGGGCAGAGGACTATAATCCCAAGTAGTAACAGACAGACTGTTCCACAAATCAATGCCAGATCCTACAAATGAATGCAAACCGATATTTTTCAAGAATCTTGGCTTACGAATCTTTTTTCTATGATCAGCTCTACCTAAATAACTTGGTTCCTGAAATCTATTCGTTATTTCCTCCCAACTCCTAAAACCCTTATAGGCTTTGAAAATCACTTTCAATTTAGCCCATTCCCTTCTCTCCAATAAGCTAGACCATCCTAATTCATTAATCATTGAAGTGACACTACTAAACCTATCAAATTTACCAAAAACAAATCTAGCCGCCCTCCTTTGTACCATATCAATTTTTCTCTCTAATCGTTGTGGATGTTTGTCCCAAACCACAGAACAATACTCTAAATTAGGTCTTACATAAGTAAAATAAACTTTTGACTTGACTTCTCTAGATGTACCCTTCAAAATTCTACCAAACATCCCCAATTTCCTATAAGCCTTATTGACTATATAACTAATATGAATGTCCCACTTTAAATTTGCCTGAATATGTATGCCTAAATATTTATAAAATTTAGATTCATTGATAATATTTCCACCTATGTAATAATTTTGAGGACTAACCAGATTTCTAGTACTAAATCTAACCAAATTTGACTTGGAATGGTTTAGTTCCATTGAATTGGATCTACACCATCCTTCAATTTGATCCAGGTCATTAATAAACATTGAGAAAGGGGGTGAAAGAATTGTAAAAAGGTAGAGAAGAAAAATATTTATTTTTTATTTTTATTTTATATATTGTCATTTTAAATTCGAATTTTTGTTATGCTTAATGTTTGTTAATTATTTTGAGAAATCTTTTAATTAAGAGATGTTTGTGGGGGGTCAGTTATCCTAATTAGATCAATGTCCTCATAATTATTATTATTATTAATTGAATGAAATTGAAATTTGCTATATTTGTACTTGAGACGTTGCACATATCAAGTGAGAGCACACCAAGATTTATGTACCATTTTGTAATTCATATAATTTTGTATATTATGATAAAATCCACAACAACTCTGCCTGCGGACAATTTATTTATAAAATTAATTGTGTCGCTAATACTGTAAGATATAATTTTGTTATTAACAAGTTTGGATTTTTTTGTAAAAAATTTTATTGTAATTTTACATGTGTGCTCTATCGCTTTTTTCAGCTCTTAGGAACTGATGATGGCATTATTTAATTAAAGCCGAAACGTTTTCTATAATTGGGAGTTTTTTATTCAGCAGAGGCTACCCATTGGCTGAATCCCTCTCCATTACTTAATTATATTAATATTATTATTATTTAACATTTTTCTTTAATTAACTAACATATTTATCTAACGGACCTGTTTGATCTAGAGTTGGGGATGAATCTGCGTATCGCGCGCCGCTGCACTCTTCGTCTAAGGGCTCGGGATTCCCACGATTTGGTCCTCCTGGTCTCCGCCATTTGAATAGGCTACACTCATCAACTGAGGAACCGAAAACACTGCAATCCTTTGCTGGACCAGTGCAATACCAACACGGCTGAGAACGAACTGAATCCCAATGACAAGTGCAGAGCGCAAATGACCATGTGCGAATGGCAGGTTCGGGGCGGGGGGTGTTTTCGTGATCACTGAGAATGAGCCAACACGTGCGGCTTGGTTTTTTATCAAGCAATATGCGCTATATTTAGATATATAACACGTGCACTTGCTCGTATGAGTATGAGAACAAACTCGCCGTTTGCTAAGCAAAAGGAAATCAGGTGGGGATTAGTCAGCCTCTGGGAAAAGAGGACGTTCGCCCCCCCCCCCCTCAGGTTGACATTCAACTCAATGACCCTTCTTTTCGATTAAGAGCAAAGTAGCTTCTGCCTCTACTTGCACTGCCCAATACCCTTAAGGGGTATTCAGATCCGTTGCTCTTAAATCGGAGAACAGGGTTTTCAAATCCAACTAACTTCTCTTAAACTTCTCAATTAATCTGGAATCGTATCAGAACCCTTGAGAATAAACATATAGAATATTTATAATTAAAAAAACTGATGATTAAAGTCAATCCTTCGAAATAGTCCTCAAGAAGTAAATTATATAAATGTAGACGCCCATTTATTTCCTATTATATTTTGAAAGTTTACACTTTTGAATCTGACCAGTGGCGTACCTAGGGGGGTGCGGTGGGGGCTGCCTACACCGGACGGCACATATTTTGGAGCGGCATTTTTTATATTTAGTTATAGTTGTAACAAACAACTTGTTCACTTTATAAGTTTACTATTCTATTTCTACGAATTATGAATTACTATATGATTTCGAATTTTTTCCTAGTCGTCAAGTAAATGTAGGGTAGAAAATATTATTTAAATTAAATGGCATCAAGCAGAGGACAAACTCTTTGTTTCTCTTTATTAATCAACAACTCTGCTACTCTCGGCAACATGAAAACTTGTCAATTCAAATAAAAACTTTTCAAGAAAATATTATCTCTAAAAATCTAAAAAAATGGGCTTGAAGGCCCTCTTGATCTATTAAAATTTTTTCAACAGTATAGATGGGAAATTCTGTATACATTATTATAATTTTGATAAGAATTTTTTTAACAATTGGTATCAGTGTTGCTAGTTGCGAAAAGAGTTTCTCCAAATTGAAGTTGATAATTTTTTTATTTGTAAATTAGGTATGTTTTACACTCGGGAGCAGCTAAATCGACTCAACCTCTAAGCGCGCATACAAAGTCGTTTTTCTTTTAAATGGCCAAGCCGATATTTATAAAATAAATATATCTTTAAAGCTTATTTATTTAGCTTTACATTGATATCAATTTCAAGCAAATCGGCTTATTACTTTTTAAATTATGTGATCCGAATGGCTGAACTGGAAAAATTGCTGTTCCTAGCTGCCGCTACTTGTTAGTTACAATTTCCTTATAAAAACCAATGTAACCAATTATTCTTATTAATCGATTTTCAGCAATTGACCTGAACACATCTACGCAAATTGACACAATTGTTTTCAGAAAATCATGGATACTAAGCCAGAAGTTGCCGCTCAAGTTGTTGCTCTGTTGGAACAGAGCCTTACTCAAAGAGAAGTCGCTCGTCAATTGAACTTAAGTCAGTCTACTGTCTCAAGGGTCTACAGAAGGTTTCAGGAGACTGGTGCCTTCACTCGGAGACCAAATACCCGCCGCCGCCGGTGCACGTCTGAGAGGGATGAACGTTTTATCGTCACGACGTCTCTCCGAAACCGCCACCTCACTGGTGTCGATGTCCAGCAGCAGCTGAGAGAAGTTCGAGGTCTGGCTGTCAGTCGGTGGACAGTCAGAAGACGCTTGAAGGAAGCCAACCTCACTTGCAGAAGACCTGCCTCTGGACCAAAATTAACCTCACGTCACAGTCAAGCTCGACTTCAATTTGCTCGAGAGCATCTCAATTGGAGTATCGACCAATGGCGGGCTGCCCTATTCACAGATGAGTGTAGAGTGTGCATTCATGGCAGTGACAGGAGAAGTCGGGTCTACAGGCGTCAGGTAGAGCGATTTTCTCAATGCTGTTTCTCTCAAACAGTGTCATATGGTGGTGGTTCCGGCATGATTTGGGGTGGCATTTCTCTGGAGGGAAAAACAGATATTGTTTTTGTGCCTGGTGGAGGCCGGAGAGGGGGTCTAACAGCTGACCGTTACATTGCTGACATTCTCCTGCATCATGTTGTTCCATATAAAGGATTTATTGGGGAAAATTTTTTACTGATGCATGATAATGCCCGGTGCCACGCTGCGATGGTCACTCGGCAATACATGACCGAAGTCGCTATCCACACCATGGAGTGGCCAGCGCTCAGCCCAGACATGAATCCCATCGAACATATGTGGGACCACCTCAAACAAAGGGTTCGAGTCAGAAATTCGGTACCTTCGACCATTGATGAGCTTAAGACAGCCTTGTTAGATGAATGGGAAGGCATCCCTCAAGATTTTATAAAAAAACTCATCAGGTCGATGCAGGATCGCATGCGGGCTGTTATAAAAGCTAGGGGGGCAACACAAATTATTAAGAAAATAAATTTTCTTTGTTATGTTTAAAATGTCAATTTAATTTTAATTTTGAACATCCCTACTTTTCCTTTCCTTTACATCCTTTTTTCCTTTCATTGTCATTCAGATCACATAATTTAAAAAGTAATGAGCCGATTTGCTTGACATTGATATCAATGTAAAGCTAAATAAATAAGCTTTAAAGATATATTTATTTTATAAATATCGGCTTGGCCATTTAAAAGAAAAACGACTTTGTATGCGCGCTTAGAGGTTGAGTCGATTTAGCTGCTCCCGAGTGTATTATGACAAGGCCTTAAAAATAAAATAAATAAAAAAAAAAACTATGAAAGAATGAAATTTTCTGTAGTATTAAAGAAAAAGTTCAAAATCTAATCAGTTTTTCGCATTAAAAATATAAATATTTTGCAATCAGAATGAATTCTCGTTGACCTTCCGTACTTAAGTTATCTTAGGTATCAATCCTGAGAGTCAAGCAGACTCACACATAGACAGACAGAAAACAAATCATAGTTAAAAATATTTTTCAACAAGTTGTATAAATTTTTATGCACAATGAGAAAATATTTTTTTCATCAATCAAATCCAGAGCTGGCCTTCTCTATTAAGGAGCCTGGGTGCAAGAAACCATTTGGTGTCTAAATTTATTGTAAAGTAAAAAAAATTACAAACATGAACATATATTACTAATGCATGATTATTTAATGAGTGATTTTGTTTTCGCTAATACATTAATTGCATATGAAAGATATTAATTTGCCGATGGTAATAGATTCAAATTTTCTTAGAAAATCATTAGATGGTGTCATCTATTCAAACCGATGGAATGGATTGTTTTTAATTATATGTCAGAAGGGTTGTTTTTCACCCCCTCGCGAATTGAATCCGAGTCCCAGTAATAGTAATCCGGGCCATCTGGCTCACCTGCGAGGTGCGAACCTCTGACATATGTAAACATGTTAAATATTTTACTCCAAGATTGTTATCTTAATTTGTAAAATTTCGTGATCTTCTTCTTCGAGTGCCATACCCGAAACGGGTGTCGGCTCCTCTCCACATATACCTGTGCTGAGTGTGTTTAGTTGTTTTACACAGATATGGGACCTACTTTTTAACGCCGGTTCCGAACGGCTAATTTGGAGAGGTTACTAGGCAATTATACTCTTGGTAGGTTGCCACTACTTTCCAAGAGGAGGCGACTGAAAATATCTATCTGCCGAGACTCGGTCTCGAACCAGCGATCTTCGAGTCAGCGACCCAACACTCTACCCACTGTCGCCTAGTGATTCTAAATTTAAACATATAGCCAGCATTCAAAATTCGAAGGACAATGGAATGACTTTTCCCGAGCGGTGAACCGCGACCTAAAATCGTGTACACCTACTTCCACTTCCACTTTCATTTCCAAGTAGACGACAATAGATGACAATAGATTATCTAATGAATTCCAAAGTAATTCCAAATAATTTCAAAGACGGTGTAGACCTAATTCCAATCGCGGTTCTCCCCTCGACTTTTCCTAATTGAATATGAAAGATTTCACCCCCCAGATGGCCGGTCCTGATCAAATGTTTCTAAATATGTTAAGTATTAAGAATCCATGCAGGCTTACTATATGTATATTTTATATATAAATAAATACAAGCTAATATTAGTTATTGTCGATTTTTTAGCGAAACCAAGTTATTATGTGAGTGGGCGGAAAAAATTACTAAGAATTACTCACAATTGTATTTCTTGGAAAGTCTTTTGGTTATTAGGATATTTAAACTTACGCTAACTAAAGTAAAAATTAAAAGTTATCTGAGAGAGATTGAGACCAGTAATTAAAGGATCTAACAAGTAAGTTATAGTTTCAAATTAAAAAGCTTAAAAAAATAAGTCACTATGTACACAAAAAATTTTATAATATTTATTATAAAGATTAATTAAGATTTTTATCATTACTTTAATCATGAAGTTTCTTTGAAAATTAATTAAAAGCTGGTATACGTCAACTTTAAAGTTGACTCAGGCAGAGAGAGTTAAGGTTGCCGAGAGGGGTGTCAGACCGGATGAAAAAGTTTATCCCTAGGATCATCTGGAAGTTCTGAGACGACGGAGACGCAAACAAATGAAACTTCGAGATCCTCTCGAAAGAAAAAAGCGATATTCATTAAATATTCTTTGAGAGAAAATTTCTTTATTACTTACATACCTACTTATTTTATTAATATAAGATTATAATCAAATTTAGATGAAAAAGATCCAGAATTGAAATAATTTAAAGGATTGTTATAAAATCAGCTTTAGAAAAATTTAATTAAAATTCACCTCGGAGCAAAAAATAAAAACTTTTTCAAGATTAATTTCTCTTTCAGGGAATTTTAGTGATATAGCGATATTTTTGTCAGGGTGCTATTTGAGTTACTATTTTGAAACACTGCACAGAAGTGCACTATATTATTAAGAATTATGTGCTGAATTTCAGCTCAATAGCTACAGGCTACAGTAGGGTGGAACGAAAATGTCCTTTTTTTAATTTTGTATTTGTAATAGTGGCCAAAATTTGCATTTTAGGTTCATAAAGAAAGACAAAAATTGGTTGTTATATTTGCAATATCTTAAGTAGTTGTTTCATCAAATGGATTTTCTTATGATTTTTTTGAAATTTAGACAGATTATTATTTAAATACTTCTGCATCGATTGGTGGCAAAAGGAAATTTATGACCAATATAGTTCCGGAGATATTAAATTCCAAAAGATAGAGTTTTTCAGACTCTTATACATTGCACTATTCGGGATATCGGAAAGTTTACATAGATATTTTATTTAATTATAATTAAGAAACTCTTCTTACCATTGTTATAAAAAAACTTAAACCAACATTAAACAATAACTAATACATTTTTTAAGAAAATTTTAATTCATAATTACAACACATTTTCTGAGATAATAAAGAATAAATAATGAAAAAGTTTACACTAAAAACAAGCTGGCAACAACGCATATATTTAACCTAAAAAGTGGGCTAACTTTAGTACTTTTTTGACGTTTTTTCGCTCCAGTCATTGTCGCAACAGCTTTTAATTGTTTATTGAGAACATTTTGTTTAATAAATCGACCTTTATAATGTATTTTATCTGTCATTTCTATGATAAAAATATTCAACCTCGGACAATGTTGTCAGATTTGTCAAACGAGCACGGGATTGGCTAGTAGTGGTATATAAACAGCAAAAAGTTTTGGGCTTATGAATTATGAATCCTTATTGTCTGTTCTATATACTCTAGCATTAACTTTTTGCTAATATTGTCGCGAAACAACTACCTTAAGGTGCCGCAAAGAGCTTTTTTTTATTGGCTTTTCGGCCCTTCTAGCCATCAGCCAATTAACGATACTATTATTAAATTATGTCTTCTATGTAGGGATCAGATTTTTAGCCGGTTGCCTCGAGTGGGATTCGAACCCAGGTCCACCTGATTAGCAGGCTTGAACGGTAGCCGCTGGCCTAACCCAACAAAAAGAACTTTAATATTGTTAAAAATTTGAAAAAAATTTTAATGTTTTCTTATACAGGTATTTGTACAAAATGTAGTTGTAAGACAAGAAAACGATGTAAAAATTATTTATATTACAAAATATCAACTGATTGGAAAATTATCCGAAATAATAGTAAAAAATTGCACTTTTATCAAATTGTATCGTTCTTGCGGCACCTCAAGACATACTATAATCACTGTCTCAACAATTTGTATTTTTACATCAATCTGTTAATTTATGAAACTTTATTGTTCTTGTGGCACCTCAAGACATGCTCCAATGACTTTTAGGTATATTTTGTTTTCGTCTTTTCTACTACTAAAGGCAACTTTTCCACGCTATTACAAATAAAAAAAAAATAAAATAAAAATTTGTATTT
This sequence comes from Forficula auricularia, assembly GCA_024734495.1. Lineage (NCBI taxonomy): Eukaryota > Metazoa > Arthropoda > Insecta > Dermaptera > Forficulidae > Forficula > Forficula auricularia. Next base: position 9,978,296 of record JALMQS010000064.1, read on the forward strand.
TTCGTTCCACCTTAGCTACAGTCAGGGACTAGGGTGTCCGAGAGCGCTAAGGCCCTGATCGTTTCAGCATCGTTGTCATCGATGACGATGTTCAAGCGGGAGGCCCAAGTTCTAGCCTCATTCGTGTAAAAATTCGACCAACTAAAACTTGGCTCCCCCGCTAACACTACTAACCCATGATAGAAAATATCATACCCAATTGAAACTGCCTAAATGGACTTAGGATCCGAAGCCAACCAAATAAAAAAAAAAAAGCTACAGCCAATCGATAGTTCCAAATATAACTGTTCAACGGTATATCACTCGCATCCATAATAAGTATTAATTAAAACAGGAATAGCACGGAATTGGACAATAAATAAAAGACAGAGTTTTTATTAAATGGGCCAGACGTTTCGTCGATTTATTTCGACTTCCTTAGTGGCCCATTTTTGAAAAAGGGTGATAAAATGGGCCAATGAGGAAGTCGAAATAAATGGATGAAACGTCTGACCCATTTAATAAAAAGTTTGTTTTTTATTTATTGTTCAATCCCTTTGCTTACCTGTTTTAATAACTGTTCAATTTTTATCAAATTTTTTATTTTTGTTGTATAGCAAGAAATTCGAAAATCTAATTAGTTAATATTGTTGGAAAAATAAACATTTTGCCAATAAAACAAACATTATATGCTTCTTTGTTGGGTTATCGGGATCCAGAGTTATAAATAACAAGAATAAAAAGTCATGTCTGAAAATGAGTTTCCTTCACTTTTGAGTCATTTCTAAACAAAAGCTCGCGTTCCCACGCGATGAAATAATGTGTCACTCTCAGGTGGTCCGAATCCTTGAAGAGTATTGCTCTTATGGTCTTATGAAATGCTCCATATTAGATTCTCTAGCTCTAGATCCAAGAGAAATTTATACACTAATTATTCAATACTATTTCAAATAAAATTTAAATAAAATTATCTGATGGAAAATATCCAGATTCAATTTAATCCTTTTCTAAAGATTTAAGCATCTTTTTTGAGTTTCTTTTTTTGAAAAAAAGATGGAATTTTTTCAAAAATCAACCAATTATATAATATTAAAAGTGAATTTATTTTTATTTAGGAACAAATCAAAGATTTTAGTAGAAATATTTTTACATTGCATATCAGAGGGTTTCGTCTCCTGGGAATCGAACCCAAGCGCTAACTAAGCTTGCCGGGCTGCATTAGCCAAACCCTTAAGACAAATCTCTCTCCGATATGCAACATATATAAGAAATAAAGCTACAATTTTTCACTCCTTTCAACTCGAATGGAATAGTAAAAAATCAGGCTAAACTTAAAAAGTTTTCAGTGTCGGTTCCTATATTTAAATGATTAATGTAAAGATTTAAGCATCTTTTTGAGTTTCTTTTTTTGAAAAAAGATGGAATTTTTTCAAAAAATCAACCAATTATATAATATTGAAAAGTGAATTTATTTTTATTTAGGAACAAATCAAAGATTTTAGTAGAAATATTTTTACATTGCATATCAGAGGTTTCGTCCCCTTGGGAATCGAACCCAAGCGCTAACTAAGCTTTGCCGGGCTGTTAGCCAAACCCTTGAACAAATCTCTCCGATATGCAATGTAAAATATTTCTACTAAAATCTTTGATTTGTTCTAATAAAAATAAATTCACTTTATCCTTTTCTGTCAAGTGCCCATCTCCATTACAATTGGACTTGTTTGGGAGATGGGTACAAAGATTGTTTAATTCTACTTTATTCATTACTTTTCGTAGAAAAAGTAGAAATAATTAACAATATTAAGAGGAACGTCTGAAACAGACGAATTCATAAATCAATTCAGTAAATGAAAAATTTTAATTATTTCTACCATTGTTTAAATATATGTTTCATTTCAAATTTGATCTCTTATACAAGCAAAAGCAAGTGACCTACAAAAAAAGTTACATGAAACAATTTTTAGGGATTTAAATGTACTACAAAAAATCTTATATAATTAATTTGTCTACGACTAATAATTTAGAAGATAGACGAAGATTTTAAAATTATATTCACGAATTTCTTTTGGTTAAAATAAAAATAATTTTTCAAAAATATTTACTTTTTCTTGTAAAGGGTTGTTTCCTGTAATATACCAAAATTTTTTAGCGAAATCCTTGATATCAACCGAATGTCAATTTTATTCCATCTCATGGCGAGGTCGGACTTGCGTCGCACCTCTCGATATTATGGTAGACCAATAAGAATTATAAATGAAAAAGAAAGCGATCTTATTTTATCATTTTCATCTATCTGAAGGTTCACCGTATCATTTTAATATAAGAAAATAGCATTTTAATTAAGAATTTTGTAGTTTAAAAGAAATTGTATGAAAAGATTCAATTTCTTCTCTCCGGGAGCGAATCAACTAGAAATGGCGAAAAGTTTTATTTTTTTCTCATTAGATATTTATTCAAATCTATTGAAATTTCATATCTGTGTATTATTTTCATTTATCTTTTATATGCAATATTTATTATTGAGAAATTTGCATTTTAAAGGGTAGTTTATTTGAAGTCACATTTGAAAAAACGCTAATAACTCCGTTGAAATTTTTTTAAAAATATAAAATTAATAGATATTATAAAACAATTAATTATTAATAATTTACTTCAATTTTGAACGAAATCGGTACAGTACTTTTTGAGAAAATGGTCAAAAACCATCTGAACCGTCTATGAAAGGCCGTTTTTTGAAAGCACGCGATGCCTTTGAAAAAAGTTAAAAAAGTTATATGAAACGAAATATTGACTTGTGACATGGAGGTGAATTTTAAAATGTTTCTAAAACGGCCTTTCATAGACGGTTCAGATGGTTTTTGACCATTTTCTCAAAAAGTACTGTACCGATTTCGTTCAAAATTGAAGTAAATTATTAATAATTAATTGTTTTATAATATCTATTAATTTTATATTTTTAAAAAATTTTCAACGGAGTTATTAGCGTTTTTTCAAATGTGACTTCAAATAAACTACCCTTTAAAATGCAAATTTCTCAATAATAAATATTGCATATAAAAGATAAATGAAAATAATACACAGATATGAAATTTCAATAGATTTGAATAAATATCTAATGAGAAAAAAATAAAACTTTTTCACATTTCTAGTTGATTCGCTCCCGTAGAGAAGAAATGAATCTTTTCATACAATTTCTTTTAAACTACAAAATTCTTAATAAAAATGCTATTTTCTCATATTAAAATGATACAATGAACCTTCAGATAGATGAAAATGTTAAAATAAGATCGCTTTCTTTTTCATTTATAATTCTTTCGGTCTACCATAATATAGAGAGGCGACGCAAACCCAACCTCGCCATGAGATGGAATAAAAGTGGCATTCGGTTGATATCAAAGATTTCGACACAATTTGTTGGTATATTACGAGGAAGCGATTTACATATACATATATTATCATACTCAAAATATGTGCGAAGAGTCTCTTTATTAGTGCGATTAATAAATCCTCGCAATACACCGCAGAAATCTTGATGTCTTGATGATAATTGCTCGTCTTGTCTTGATTTTCAAGACAAGAAAATACAAATTTATTGTCTTGTTCATTTCTTGAGAACCTATTTCTTGTCTTGATTCAAGAATTCTTGATATTTCTTATCTTTATATTTTAGGTGAATACCCTTCCTCTATCTCCATTTTCAATCCGAACAGGCCGGGGTCTTATGTTGACCCTTTTAAACCCCTAAAGGAAAGAAGATCTTAGAAATCGTCGAGGTTTTTAAAGAGGATGAAAATGACGTTCTTTTAAATTCATTTATTCTTATTTTGCATTTTTAATTAATTCAGCATTGTTTCTATTTTTCGCCTTTTTTAATAGAAAACGCTTCTGGTTAAATAAATTTTCTAATTTTATATATAAAGTAATACATGTAATGAACTATTAAAAGAGGAGTTAAAATTGAAAAAAAAAACATTTAATTAATAAAAAGGATATTGAAACAATTTAATTTCGCATTTTAATTGAAGCACACGCACCATTATTAATTATTTTAAATAAGAAAAAATTTATCACGTGTAAAGCTGAACTGGCAAGAAAGCTGGCATCGATTTAAAATAATTGTTTCCATACATATTAATATCTAAATTTTGTTACATGTTACCACATATAATGTTTTTCGTCAAAGCATAAGCTTGGTTATAAATTTCTTTATAGTTCAAATTTAAATATACTGAGAATTGTTTCTTTTATTATCTAACTTTCGTTTTTTCTCATTTGTAGGACGTAAAAACGATAAATTATTAAATAATATCAACGACCTAAAAATCAAAAAATATTGTTTAATAAACGAAAAAATACGCTAATGCACTAAAAAGTACATAATAATGTAATAATCAAAAAGTGTGGGTCGCAGAATAATGTACTTTTAATTAATTTCGATAAAGTGCCTCAGGCTTTTTGATTATTACATTATTATTAGAGACCGGATTCCTATGCAATTGCATATTTTTTTTTGCCGCCACGTACGACCCAGGGGATCAATTATCCATCCGAATCATGCATCTAGGATACTGTGGCTTAAATTTTATACTGCATATTTATGCATATTTGAGTAATATTGCATAAAATTGCATATTTGAAGGATATTGCATAAAATTGCATATTTCGTGCCAAATACAGAGGTTTTAAAAGTAATTTTTCGGTGAAAGAATGAAAAAAAGATTAAATATAAAACAGGGGAGGACACTAATTTAATTTATTTGATCAAATCATTGGGTTTGAATTTTCAGACTAAATTTTATCAACTGCAATAACTTTTTAATTATTCACAGTAGAGCTTTGACTCTTATAGACATTTTTGTTTAGAATTGAATTTACTTTAACAAAGGTCATTATACAAAGTTGTGTGTTTCAAAGGGTTAGGCAAAAATGTTTAAATATATGTTTCATTTCAAATTTGATCTCTTATACAAGCAAAAGCAAGTGACCTACAAAAAAAATTACATGAAACAATTTTAGGGATTTAAATGTACTACAAAAAACCTTATACAATTAATTTATCTACGACTAATAATTTAGAAGATAGACGAAGATTTTAAAATTATATTCACGAATTTCTTTTGGTTAAAATAAAAATAATTTTTCAAAAATATTTACTTTTTCTGGTAAAGGGTTGTTTCCTGTAATATACCAAAAAATTTTAGCGAAATCCTTGATATCAACCGAATGCCAATTTTATTCCATCTCATGGCGAGGACTTGCGATCGCCTCTCATATTATGGTAGACCGAAAGAATTATAAATGAAAAAGAAAGCGATCTTATTTTAACATTTTCATCTATCTGAAGGTTCATTGTATCA